>JAKUCV010006247.1:14037-116754 GCA_028386065.3 Turnera subulata
TTTTTGAATGGTATGAATAATTGACTGCGTCGCCAATCCACCATGTTCCTGTTAAAAAAAAAAAAAAAGAAAAGAAAAATCCACCGTGTTAGTGTATATTTTCAGTCTTTCCCAGCAATTCATCATATATATATTTACCGACTAATTACAATGTTTTGTTATTAATAAAAACTCATCTTCTTGTTATCTCCGTTGGATCACTTATATATTTTTTCACATCAATTTTTTTTTAAAAAAAAATAAAACTTACACATCCTATTAGAATTTAAAAAAAAAAATGAGTGACTAGTAAGGGTCAAGTCATCGTTAACTTCTTGAAGTGAACTGAGTCAAGTCATCGCAGTGTTAATTAACCCAATTTTGTGTCACAACCTCCAAACGGATTTGACATTCTTAACTTTTAAGTTGAACAAATTTCATCGCAGGGAGAAGAACTACTGTTTTATGATGCCTAGAGTGACGAATTGTAAACCAATTTTCTGTTTTTTTGTTGAAGACTCGGTAGAAGGATGACTCACATATATAGCAGACTAGGTCATAGTAACTTGATTATTCTTGTCTATAGTTACTATCGGCGGTACCTTAAACTTAATTGCATCAACTAATTCTCTTACGACTAGAAAATGTTACGCATCTTAATTTTATAGTGCGGTGTCAGGTCAATACGTGGCAAATCGGAAGACGATCAAAAAGATGTAAAAACAACATTTGAAAACAGATGTGTTACGGTAATTAACTGCAACTAGGCTTACCTGATCATGTAACTTCTCCTGCCCAAGTCAACCAGTCTAGAGGCTTTACCATGAAAACTGGAAGTCAACTAGCCAACAATATGAATAATTAGGCAAAGTAGGGCCGGTCACGGCTGCATGAAATTCACGGAGTTGCAATGTCAACTTTATGTTTTCAAGTAAGGGTTTATTTAACACATTTCCTCTCATTTTGGTGGGGATTGGATGAAAGGTATTTTTGGGGTTTCATGTATTGTGTTTGTGAGGATTTGTGTATTTAAAATGGATTGGATTGGAAGGTATTTTTGGGGTTTCAAGTATTGTGTATCTAAAATCTTTTGTGTGCCACTGAAGAAGTTGTCACTAGGGTACAATTGTTTCGAAGCTCTACAATTTGCTAAAGAGGTGAAAAAATCAAGTTCAGGGCTGGAGGGGTCATTGCTCGAGAAATTCTCTTGCAAAAAGAGGACTTGGAGGTCTCTTGAATTGCCTATTGTGGTGGGAAGATTACGTGAGAGTTGATTTCTGTCCAAAGAAATTTCGAGTAAAGTTGAGATGTTGAACAAACTTGCTGGAATATGGCCTGTTAGATTATTATAAGTAACATCAAAATGTTATGATTCAATTGAAAGATAATGTTGAGAGTTAGTTTTTTACTAAGGTGCCCGGGTTAATTACATTTTGACCCCCTCAATTCTAGTTTATTTTTGACTCACCTCCTGAATTTTTTTTTTAGTCAAATGACCACCTGAACTCCCAATTTCATGCAATTAACCACTTCCGTCCAAGGATAGATGGATTCCGTTACTTGCACTAACGGAATATTGGGATGGATGACACGTGGCAGCATCATAATTATTCAATAATGTTTTATTATTTTTTTAAAAAAATACGATATAAAAATATTTATATCAAAGAAAATAATTGTTTAATATTTTCTTATTTTTTTTCCAACAAAAATATAAAATAGAAAGGGAATAATAAAAAAATTATACCAATTGATTGGTAATTATTATTCCCTAAAAATATGGAAAGCTCTCATTAATTGGTATTAAAATCACATAAAACCTAAAATTTAGGAAAATAATAATTTTTATCCGATTAATTGGTATAAAAATAAAAATATGCCTAAATTTTAGAAAATTAATAATTATTATGCCCTAAAAAAATGAAAAGCTCCCATTAACTGGTATAAAAATAGAAAAATACCTAAATTTTAGGAACGTAATAATTATTATTCCCTAAAAATATGAAAAGCTCTCATTAATTGGTATAAAAATAAAAAAAAACCTAAATTTTAGGAAATTAATCATTCCATAAAAATATAAAAAAATCCTATTAATTTTTATAAAAATAAAAGAATACCAAAATTTTAGGAAATTAATAATTATTATTCCCTAAAAATATGAAAATATCTCATTAATTTCTATATTTTAGGGAATAATAATTATTAATTTCCTAAAATTTAGGTATTTTTTTTAATTTTTACCAAAATATGGGAGCTTTCTATATTATTAAGAAAATAATAATTATTATTTTCCTAAAATTTAGGTATTTTTTATTTTTATACCAATTAATGGGAGCTTTCTATATTTTTAGGGAATAATAGTTACCAATTAATTGGTAAATTTTTTTATTTTTTCTTTTTTATTTTGTTTTTTGGAAAAAAATAAAAAAATTATTAAATACTTATTTCCTTTGATATGATATTTTTATTTTGTATTTTTTGTTAAAAAAGAATAAAAAATTATTGAATTATTATGGTGCTGCCACGTGTCATGTTCAAAGAATATTCCGTTAGTGCAAGTAACGGAATCCATGTGCCCATGGACGGAAGTGGTTAATTGCTTCAAATTGGGAGTTCAGGTGGTCATTTGACGAAAAAAAAATTCAGGGGTGAGTCAAAAATAAATCGAAATTCAGGGAGTCAAAATGTAATTAACCCAAGGTGCCCACCCTTAACACACAGGTGGATATAAATCCAATGTGGGCACCTTATCAATGTTTGGGTTAATATCCAAAGTGTTAAGGTGAGCACCTTATCAATTGTGTATATTTCGCACACATATACTCCTCAATTCGAACTTAGATTGATATTTGGGACCCAGGCTTTCTCCATTAGGATATTCAAAAGTAAAAGCTCAGAAAAAAAAAGAAACAAATTAACATGTATCCATCTCTTCATTATAGTTTCTCCGAATGATTCTCATCAGACTAGAATCTAATTACTGGTGATATTCAGGTTTACGTACCAGTCAGGAGAACAATCTTACGTTTTGTATCAGGAGCTGCACTTGGCGTTTTAGCCCAGTCACTGTCTTGCTGACTGTGATTGTACCCAGTCTTTGATATTATTAAAATTGAATATCAATGAGCAAAAAAAAAAAAAATGATGATCAATATTGTATACTACAGGTAACTATATAGCATGGTGGTACAGTAAAAACATTCATACCTGAAAAACTGTTGTAGGAAAAATCAATATTTTGAATGGAAGTCATGTTGAATATGCATTGAGGGATTTGACCTGTAAATTGAAATATGGAAAAGAGAGATAGAGAGAGAGAATAAATGTATAGTAAAGCAAAAGAAAACTGCTCCATCACCTACATAATCATACGGACCTGTAAGATTGTTCACACCAAGAAACAGTTTCTTAAGCATGGATAAGTGACCAATTTCTTCAGGTTAGCTCCTTCGAAATGATTGTATGATAAGGCTAGTGCCTGTAGCTTTCTGCACTTCCATATTCAGAGTTGAGTTTTCGGGAGAGGACTAATCACATTTTTCATCTTTTGTGTTTGTTGTTTTTGGACATTTTTCATCATTCTTATAAAATGAACATTTTTCATCTTTGTATTAAATTTTTGAGATATTTTTTTATTTTTTTCGATTTTCCACACAGAAAATGCTAACGTGTCATTCAGAGAAGAATGAAAAAACATTAACGCGTCAGCAGTTTCTATGCGGGAAATCGGGAAAAAATTAAAAAATATCTCAAAAATTCAATACGGAGATAAAAAAAAGTCCAAAACGACAAAAACATGAATAAAAAATATGATTAATCCGTTCTCTGGAAGATTTCCATATATACAGTTGTATACGAAGCCAATGGCTACCAAAGAAGACATGTTAAAATTCCATATGGAATTGTACCTGCCAACAACAGTAAATTATTAACTTTTGTTTATTATTTTTGAACGATATGAAAAATAATGGACTGCGGCGTCCATCCACCATTTTTAAAGTTTAGGTCTTTCTTTCCCACCAACTAATACGTTCCCCAAGATCTATTTATTATTAATAAAAATTTATCGCTCATATAAAAAAGAAAAAGACTCATCAATAAACTTATCAAAAAATGGTATATTGTATGTCATTGTGGTTGCTTCTTATTTTTCTTATCAACATCTTTTTAAAATATCACACATCTCGTTAGAATAAAAAGAATGAGTACGTGAGTGAAACGAGTCAAGTTATCTACTGCCACTCTCCTCAAGCGTGCTCCCTCAATGTTATAGTCACAGTAGTACTCTGTTTGCTTTTTCTTTGCTTCAAGTGTTATGCTCTCGCTAGTCATTTACGTCATTGACTTCTAGTGTACCGATTTATGATGATGAATAAAACTCACGATTAGCATAAAAAAAAAAGTTATTGTAAAATTCTTCTTAAAGGTAAATGAACTGAGTCAAGTCACTGTAAAATTCTTCTTAAAGGTAAATGAACTGAGTCAAGTCACTGTTAATTCTTAACTATTGTTAAAAGTTTTAACAGATTTCATCGAGGGGGGCAAGAACCCTACTATTTCATGATGCCTCCTAGGGGTGTAAACGAGCAGAGCCAGTTCGTGAGCTGTTCGAGATCGGCTCGGTGAAAGTTCGTATTCGGCTCCACATTATCGAGCTCGAGCCGAACTCGAGCCGAGATTTTATATCAAACAAGCCGAGCTCGAGCTTGGTAATATTTGGCTCGCTAAGCTCGCGAGCTTTATCGAGCCTTAACGAGCCTTATCAAATTAGCATATTTTACCGAGCCTTATCAAATTAAATAAGCATTTAACATAAACGAGCCTAATCGAGCCGAGCTCGAGCTTTTTGATTCAAGCTCGAGCTCGTGCTCATACTTTGAAGCTCGGTCGAGCTCGAGCTCTCAATAATTTTTTTTCGAGCTCGAGCCGAGCCTACGTATATTCGGGCTCGACTCGGCTCGATTACACCCCTAATGCCTCCATTGACGATTAATGCCTAGCAGCAGTTTGCTGTAATTTTGTGTTTGAAAGTCTAGAAGGATGACACGTATATAGGAGACTAGGTCACAGGAAATTGTTTTTTGGTACACCGCAATTACATAAATACCCACAACCTCAAACCCCCCACACTACCCTCGATCCCTTCCACTGGGTTCGAACCCATGACCCCTTAAAACCCAGCCAAGGGAGATGTCATCCAGCTACAAGTAGCTTTGGCCTAGGTCACAGAAAATTGATTATTCCTGTTTTTTTTTTATGCTAATTACATCAGCAAATCCCTTATGTTATCCATGTTTTACAGTGCAGTAGTGACAGGTCTACACGTGGCGGCTCGAAAGATAGGGAGATGACCAAAAGATAGAAGGGGGTAAAATTAAACAACAGCGTTTATTACTCCCTCTGTCCCTCTTTTATTGACGTTTTAACAATTTAGTTTTGTCCCAAAATAATTGTCGTTTTAGGATATTCTATGAGCATTAAATGAAATTTTATCCACTTTGCCCTTTATCCCAACCAGATATTACTAGATATCTTCATTTTGGTTGCTGGTGTTATCTTTATTTAAATTAAGGGTAATTTAGTCTCAACCTAATACAAATTTTAAAAAGTACAGCTATTAAATACATTCCTTAATATGTGTGTACATACCTTAAACGTCAATAAAAAAAGAACAGAGGGGTTAGTAACTTATACCTGAGGGCTACTCCGGGTGGGAAGATCTACTTTGCGTCTTTAATTAATTGCAACTAGTGACAAGTTTACAAGTCAACTAGCCTTGGAGTCTTGCCAAGAAAACTGGAAGTCAACTAGCCAACCGTAGGAGTAGGGCCGGCGGCTGCAAGAAATTCACGGAGTTGTAATGTCAATTTTATGTCTTCAAGTAAGGGTTATTTGATTGTCAATCATGTAAACCGAGATTCAAGGTGCGACATTGAAAGGCTGCTTTTGGGTAAAATTGGAACATGCTTTTATCGCTTCGCTTGGGCTTAGGCATCAGATTGGAAGACGACGATGCTTGAATATATACTAGGCCAGTAGAGGCATTTTGAGAAAGAATGTCAAACTGTGGGATGACTTGATGATAAAGGTAGGAGAGGGTATCCCAAATTTAATTTCTTTATCGGGGGTTCGTTTTTGGGCTGTAAACCATTCAGGATGGCGCATTAGTTTACAGGAGGAGCAGAGCAAATTAGAAGTATGCAAGTTTTACAAGCGGTAAAAGCCACCCATTATCATGCTCTGTAATTGATGTACTATGGTGGAAAACACCCATGTATCGTATGCGTATGTAGCCACCAAATCTCAGTGCGTAAACTATTTATGCGCGTGTACCTTTCAATTGAATTTTTTAGACTTGCAGTTGCACTTTCTTAATTTTCTAATCACAACCTATTTGAAAGAGATTAAATTAGATAAAGTTCTTCAATCAACGGCTAAGAACAAGGTTCGTATCCCAAATTCAACAAACAAAGCCATAATTTATGTTGATAAAGCAATGGTGTTGTGTTTACTCATACACACCATGTGTTTCTGTATTTGTCTATATTGAAACACTTAATCTCAAGAGGTGGTTTTGGTCACATAAGTCTATTTTATTAGGTAGCCTGTTGGGTTTTTTTGGTTTTGGTTTTGGTTGCAAAGCACGTTCAACTAAAATTGTGAAATAAAGAAAAACAGTTGCAAGTTTGCGGGATGCATTTTGAATAGCATTTAACTATTGAAAGGGGTCTCAAATTACGCGTGGTCAAAGTAGAGAAAACATTAGGAAATTTCATCAAAAGAAAAAGAGGGAATAAGACAAATATTGAGATTATGTTTTTAATTTCAAATTTCAAATTCTAGTGAGAGAGGCTCCTCCTTTTCTTTAGTTTTTCTCTTCTTCAAAATTCAAAATGTGGGTTGCCATGAATGGTTCCTTCACCATCCATGGTGAACCCCCCCACTTCTCTAGTTCATTTTCTTACTCTTTTAGTATTGTTGTAGATATAGTACCCTTATATGGGAATAAAAGTTGTTCTCATTGTGAGAGTTGTTCTCCTTGTGAGAGTGTTTCTCCTTGTGAGAGTATTTTGTTCTTCCCATGGGCAAGGTCAAGCTTTCCGGTAAGCAAGTCACGGATGGGAGAATCTTGTTCTCGTGTTGGTGATTTACTTCGAGTGGGAGGCGAGGCGAAGCATTATGGTGAAGTTTTAGTATACGGGTGGGAGTTTTCACGTCTCTTTCATCCCGTTGTTAATGTCTTCTTTGGGTGGTTTCCCTCTGTAAGAGCCGTTAGTTTTCATTCAAGAGTGCCGTTGGGTTCGGCCTATGGGAACGACTTTTCTTTCCAAAAGTTGTTTAGATTGTGTATCCTGTCATCTACAGGACCCTTCTTCGTGAAGAACGCTTTCTTACTTCCCTGACAACCCGTGGCTTTTTGGGCCACACTCAAATCTTCTAAGTCCTTGCAGATTAGCTCCACGGAAGACCGGTATCAGTATTTACTTTCGGTTTGTTAGATTGTTTAGTCTCTCCTATATGTTCACTGTGTTATGTTCTTCTTATTTGAGTATTTGTAATTTTCTTGGAGTCCTAGAGTTTGTAAGTTTCCCTAGGCTATATGACATTCATATCGAAGAGGAGATATACAGCGGAAGACAAGGGAAACAACCAAGAACACATGTGAAGCTAGTAAACCGTATAACAAAATTTTGCGTACCTGTAAGATTAGGGTCTTTCACCTAATAGTTGTGTAGAATCAGTAAGAGCAAGAAGAAGCCCTGCTCCTCTACGGTATCCACATGAACCGTGATGGCTTGGAATCGTCCCACGAAGCAAGCCTCGAGCTCCCCGGACTGAAGTGCTAGCAACAAAATCCGGGGCTATGTGTAAGGTGTGTTTTGGGCTCTTCCTTTCTTTCACAAAGAAGAAGAGATGGTGGTATTTGTGTGTGGACTGAAAAACAAGCACAAGGCAGGAGAGGAGAGCAGCAAAAACGTTCAGCCTAAGCCTAGGAAGGAGATGAATGATCTGATCATTCAAAACCAAGTGGAGACACAAGATAGTGCAAGTGATGGCCTACCCCCTTTGGCCCATCACCCACTAAATCATATCTTAGACAAGATAATGCTACTCCCATCATTCTTTCCAGCACAACACACACAACATTCCACTCATGTCTGATCAATAATTATTGATCCAAAACCGGTCCTGGTTCAACCATGGTCCAACCACGGTTCAACCACGGTCCAACCACACCCGGTCCAACCATGGTCCAACCACGGTTCGACCATCTGCTCGAATCATCGGTTCTATGTGTGTGACCCTGTAGGCACTTGTAACGTCCGGCAATGATTGTAAAATCTCATTTTACAATCATAAACAAAGAGCGGCGTCTAGCAACACATCATTGCTACCCGAACGACAAGATCAGAACTGATTCACTATGCCTCGGAATATGTCATCGTCCCTTCGTCCCATTATCAAGATTAGACCGAGACATGGAATATCAATCTCGTATATGTCTAATCTATGTTTCTTGATCCTCGAGTTAACTGTATAAAACGGATACCCGTGATATCATCATATCACCTTATCCGAGCATGGCCATGCATTTAAAAGTCAACTCTATCAAGAGCCCCTTCTGATAATATACCCGTTATATGGGTTGGACGAATCCCCTCTGGATCATACAAAACCCACTACACACTTATCATATACCCAATGATTACCCTTAAGTCCACCCAGTTACGGATGACTAGGAATAATATCAAAGTACATGATTCATATGTTGGATACCTTGACGATCTCAGGTCGGAGGACAATCACATCTATAAGAAACGCTATCGACATACATATAACGTTCCATGTAGCGTTCTTATATGGGTCGGTCCAGTCCACAAGTTCTCCAACTTGTACCCGTATGTAGAATTCATATCACATATGCAATTCTCAACATACGCTAGTCTTAATTTATTATTACAACCCATCCGTAATAATAATCGACTAGGGACATTTAAGAATATGAAATATTCTAGGGTTATAAGTATGTGCAAGCGTTTATCTCATAAACGATACTTATTGGAATAACCTTAAGGCGTATACATGACTGCAAATAATCATCCATGATTGGCTTTTGGGCATATTACACTAACAGAGTTACCAACTCTAACATCTATCCAAGTGTATTTTATGTTATAATTAATGATATTTAACTTTCGACAAAAAAAAAAAGACAAATATTGAGATTCTTGTGGGGTCACTACATCGACCCACGTTGCCTCACGCAGCCATTAGTTTTGCCAAAAGTACCGTCATGGTGTACCGTGTACGTAAAATCGTAAATAAAAGTCTTAGGTGGGAATTGAATAACGGAATTGATTTGACTATACAGGTGAGCGCGTGCTTCTAAAATTCAAATTATCGTTATTGTCCAAATAGTTTTTTTTTTTCCAATTTTTCGTTTAAAATTTTTGGTATGTGGTAGATAGAGAATAGTTATTTAAATCCATTCTTCTTCCATAGTTTTTTCGCTTCATACTCTTATTAATTATCGAAAAATGTGAAAAGGACTCCTAAAAAAGAAAAAAATCCAAAAAAAGGATTAAATCCACAAAAAATGAGACCAAACTAACAAAATTAAAAAAAAAATAAAACAAAAAGGTTAAATGAAAAAAATTTGATAAGCGCTTAGCCCAAAAGAAAGTCTTGGCGGCAGTTCCATCTACAATTTTTTTTCAAACAAAAAGAGAGAAAAAAAAAACCCCCAACCAGAGTACTCTGGTGTTTCTTATTGAAAACTAAAGTATTTCTTCCCCTTATAAGGAAAAAGTGGTAATATCAATCTTTTACAGATTAATCCCCATAAATCTCAATAACTAAGAATTTGAATTTGATACAGTAATGAACTGAAAAAATAAATTCGATACTGTTGAGAAACTCAACCAAAGACAATTCATAGTAAGATATGTTGACTCCTGCAAATTGACGAATGGATGCAGGAAAAATAACATTTCACATCTCACCAAAGGAACATATCACCATCCAAAAATAATAGAGGGTAAAAGAATCCAAAGTAAGCAGATGTTAATGTTTTATATTACCTTTTTACTGTATTTTCTCTAGTTTGACTGTGGACAACAAACCTCTTGAACCCGCAGCATTACACATACGTAGTTACAAACATAATCACACACCCAAAATTCTTCATGATATACTTTTTCGTGGAAAGACCCCACCTTTGCTTTGTTTTTGTGGTGCTACCCTTGTGGGCTATAAATATGCGAACCATGCACTTGCTTCTTCCATTCTTCCGTCGCCATTCCCGCTTTCAAGACAAGTTCTTCCTATCTTAGTTTTACCCACAAAACAGAATCTTGAAAACCAGAGAACAAAGAACCAACATTCAAAGACAACACAATGTCTGCTGCTCAAAAGGCCATTGTTCCGCTCATCACCCCTTACAAAATGGGAAAATTCAATCTTTCTCACAGGTAGTTCCTTTCTTTCATTCTCTTCCTTATATTTGGTTGGTTTTTTTTTTTACCAATTTGATTACATTGGTGGAGAGTCATTGTTAGTGATTACAAATTCTTCACAGTGGCCATGACAACTAACGCTAAGACAAACCCAAATGCCATTTTGAGCAAGTCTATGTACTTCACTTTGACCATCCAAAGCAACTCTCACGTCGTCAAACTTGTGGCGAATTTGATTGATTCGGAGGCATTTGATTAGGTTAGGTCTAGAGCCTCATCATAAGTGTTGTTTTATTACTGCGTCTCTTTCCCATTATGTTTTCTTTCATTTCCAGGAACATTAGGGGTATTAATTCCTCTAACATACAATCTCAAGTGCGCAGTCTTGTTGCTCAATCCCGAGCTAATTTTGTCTTCCTTAGCGAAACCAAGCTCAGTAAGGTCGACTTGCCATTTTTTCATAAAGTGTGGGGACCTGGGAACATTTGTTTTTGCTCTGTTGATGCAAGGGGTTTATCTGGTGGGATCTTGCTGATTTGGGACTGTGACTTCTACACTCTCCATCGGGCTCAATCTTCTGACAATTGGATCGCATTAGAGGGTATTTTTGTGCTATCTGGTCACAGAGTTACCATATGTGGTGTATACAGTGGCACTCAGATTGACGATCGTATCCAAATGTTTGAGGACCTTAGCTCCCTAAAATCATCGTTCAAGGCTCCTTGGCTGATTTTGGGAGATTTCAACGAAACTCTACTTGCTTCAGATCGGAAGAGTGGAAGAGTGTATTCTAGAGGGGCTGCTGCCTTCAGAAATTTTCTTGCCAATATGAATCTCATCGAGTTTGGCAAGCCGTGTTTATAGAGCCTTTGCTGAAGGCGAATGGTCCATCTTCCTCCCCCCGTCTCTCTCTCAATTCTGATAGCAAGCCGAGTTCAGACCACTGTCCATTGTTGTTATCTCAGGACGCAGTTGACTGGGAAAGAAACCTTTCAAATTTTTGGCTGCCTGGTGGGATCATCCTGCCATCTCTAATTGCATTAAGGATATGTGGGCCAAGGCGGTGCGTGCCCATCCCTATGGGTTCTGTTTGCTGAAGAAATTCGGAGTGTTAAGGTCTAGCTTGGCTAAGTGGAACCGGGAGGTATTCGGTAGCGTGAACGAAAGTCTCGCTGCCATTCAGAGGGAACTAGACAAGTTTGATAAGGCCGCTGAGGTCCGTGTTCTGTCGCAGTCCGAACTTGCCAAAATCAACAACCTCAAATCTGATCTTGAGACAAAAACCAAACAACTGGAGGCTATTTGGCGACAAAAGGCGAGAATTAAGTGGTGCAGACTTGGGGACTGAAATACGAAATTTTTTCATATTTCTGCTTGTATCAGGGGCTGTAAAAACCGGATTAATCACATCAGATCAAATGACATGGTGCTCTCGGACCCGAGGAGTATCAAAGAGGAATGTATGAATTATTTTGCAAAGTTGTACACCCGTAGCAGCCAATGTTGACCTTCTCTCGGCTCTATCACCTTTCAAAGGAATGATCCTAATATCGCATCTGAACTTGAAAAACCATTCTTCATGGAGGAAGTGAAGAATGCTGTTTGGAGCTGTGACAGCTCCAAAGCTCCAGGACCCGACGGGTTTGGTTTTTCTTTTTACAAGAAATGTTGGAAACTTATTCAATATGATGTGTTTGATATGGTCTGACAATTCTTCACCTCTACCAGGTTACCCAAGGGTGCTAATTCAAGTTATATCACTCTTATTGCTAAAAAGTCGGGTGCAGACTCCCTCGACGACTTCAGACCTATCACGCTCGTCCACGGGCTTTATAAAATTGTCTACAAGCTCCTTGCTTTGAGGCTGCAACCTGTCATATCGCCATTGATTGGGAGTCAACAATCGGCTTTCATCAAAGGAAGGAGCATCATGGACAACGCATTTGTTGCTAATGAAGTTGTCCACTCCTTGAGAAAGGACAAGCGTGAGGCCGTTGTATGGAAGATCGACTTTCGGAAGGCGTTCGACTCTGTAGATTGGAACTTATTGCAGGTTTTGGAGAGCATGGTATTTGGTGCTAAATGGAGAAATTGGATTGAAGAATGTCTTTCTTCCTCTAGAATGGTGGTCTTGGTAAACGGTTCTCCATCCGAAGTGTTCACCATGGAAAGGGGTCTGAAACAAGGTGATCCCCTTTCCCCATTTTTATTCATTTTGACCGCAGAAGGTTTGCCACGTATTCTGTCTCGGGATACATCTCTGAATTTGTGCAAAGAAGTTTCTGTTCACGGTGTTCACGTATCCATCCTCCAGTTCACCGATGACACATTACTCTTCTCCCCCGCGGACTCCCAATCGCTGCTAAATCTCAAACGGTGCCTCAGGATATTCGAGGCCTTATCGGGCTTAAGTATTAACTTCTTTAAAAATAGCGTCATCGGGATTGGGATTTCTGCCCATCGAGTCCAGGAGTTTGCCAATATACTCCATAGCCGAGTAGAGCACTTCCCCATCAAATATCTTGGCTATCCTCTTGGAGCGAACATGAGTAGAGTGGCGGCGTGGAAGCCGGTTTTGGACAAATTTCAATCTAAATTAAAACCTGGAAAGGCAAACATTTATCATTAATCATTAGGTGGTCGGGTTACCCTCATCCGATCAGTCCTCATTGGGCTGCCTATATATTTCTTGTCCTTGTTTCGCCTTCCGTTGTCCGTAGCGAAAAAGATGATACAGCTTCAGTGGAACTTTTTCTGGAATGGGCTCAATGATTCTCGCAAGGCTGGTCTTATTGCTTGCAAATTTATTTCTAGGCCAAAGACATCCGGAGGCATGGGCATTATTGATTTACAAGTGATAAATCAGTGCCTTCTTTACAAGTGGCTTTGGAAATCACAAAATCTGGCAGCCAGGCCTGGAAGCACCTCAACAAAAATAAGTGTGCGATCACTCTTCAAATCGGAATCCACGCTTCAATATCCCATCGGCTTCACCATTGTGGTGTGATATCATCCAATCTGGTGACAATACCAACCGGTTCGCTGTCTCCTTGTGGTCTTGTTCCAAAATTCAGCTTGGTAATGGTGTGATTGCCCGCTTCTGGGCTGACAATTGGTCCGGGAATGGCGCCTTGAAGGTGCTGCTCCCACGTCTTTATTCCATTGCTCTGTCCAAGGATTTATCTGTTGCCGAGTGTTTAATGGAGACTGCCTCTCTACCATTTTGGACCACCTCTTGGTGGAGACCTTAGCGGGATTGGGAACTTGTTGATTTGGATGCAGTGAGACAACTGACTTCTTCCGTGCATCTCCAAACCTCTCGTATGGATTCATGGATTTGGTGTGTCAACCCAAACGGTGAGTATTCTGTTGCCTCAGCCAGAAATTTCATATACACTCACGCAGGTGTTTCGCGAAGTAAGCCCTTCATTTGGCTTTCTTTAACGTCATTCAAAGTTGAATGTTGGCTTTGGATGGCACTGAATAACGCAATCCCCACTAAGGATGTGTTGTGCCACCGTGGTATCGTCACTTTGTCTAATTCTATATGTCCTTTATGCAAATGTTGCCTTGACTCCTGAGATCACCTTCTAATCCTATGCCCATTTACCTGGAAGATTTGGGGTAAGTTATCTAGATGGTGGGGAATCCAACGGTGAGTTCCTGCTACTGTCAATGACTTTCTCATTCAATGGTCATTTGCATCTCCATTTTGCTGTAGCCGCTCTTCTTGGCTTGCAATTGCCTATGCTACGTTATGGTCTATTTGGTTGGAGAGGAATAGGGGAGTGTTCAATAATGTTGAATATGATCTGAATCCTATCGTTGATCTTGCAATTGGACACGCCACCTCTTGGATCAAAGCCTTACAACATCGCTTCCCCTTTAGTGCTTCTCATATCATCTCAAATGCTGACACTATCATGCTGTGGAAAGGCCCTCATCGCAATCTGAGTGCTCTTGCCCCTGTATCTTGATTTTTCTCTTTTTGTCAGTATACTGTGTTGCTGCTCTCTGTTTCAATACCTATTTGCTACACCTGTGAGAATGTAAGGTGGCTACTGCTGCTTCTAGCAGCTACACTTTTGTACATATTACTTCTTAATAAAGGTATCGTTAGCATAAAAAAAAGGTTGAGGAAGTTAAAAATTTTATAAAATAGATCATTTGTTCCTTCAATCTTATTATGACGCAGATTCTCTTTCTTTCAATGAAATTGACTTTCAGTCCAAACATTTACTATCTCCTGCTAGATTTACTAACAAGTTAGCGCTCTAGCATCCTTCACTTGATAAAATTATTCAAGCATATCCTTTTCCTTTACTGCAAAACCACCTGAATATTGGTGTTTTGACCTTCTTTGACAGTAGTTGGTGTTCATTTGCAGCGTTGCAATGTTATTATCAGATTTGGGGGCAGAAGCACCTCTGTACAGGAAGTAAGTCTAAAGTCTGCTTTTTCCACCGGAGTAAATGGTTTGGTTTCTCTGGTTATATAAAGAGGTTGGCATGACTTCTTATCCTTCTTCCTTTGTCTTTTTTTTTTCTTTGTTTTCAAGGGCCTTTGTTTTCTTTAGTTCAACCCCTGTAGGGGGCGTGGTTAATTCCACCACCAAGGATGCGACTGCCAACGAGAATGCTTTAGAGGACCTTTACAAGGATGATCGGAATAGTTGCAGAGGTGATGCGTGTTTGGACATAATGGCAGGCTGCATTGTTTCTCTTTTTGCATCACTAAGGGGTACAATTCATACAATGGCTGTATATGAAAAGTTGCTCTCTTATGTTTGATTTTTTTTTTATGAAGCTTTTTTACACATGAAATGCAGGAACTTCCCTTTGTTCGCTATCGTGCAGCCAAGTTCTCGGATGCAGTCACAGTGTAGGCACATCTAGAGCAAATGTGATTGCATCTTGTCAAGATTTTGCTATCATTTTTTTTTTATTCTTGCCCTACTCTTTCTTTTTTTTTTTTTAAGAATCAAAGCAAATTTCATTCATTCTCATGAAACGAGTTAGGGAGGGACCCTAACAAAGTTTACACTTTACAACATGCAAAGCATAGTAGCCACATATCGGCAACAGTATAAGATACAAAACTAAATCCCCAGAATTGGCATAAAAGCTGTAGATTTGAGGAGGCAGGAGGAGATTTCAGCTTGGTTAATCCGCAGAATCGAAGCCTCATATCAGCACAGATGCCAGCTAAAAGACCTTCAAGAGAGCGATTGCAATTAGTAAAGTGCCTTCGGTTCCTCTCCCGCCACAGATGATAAATTCAGGCGTTCCAAGCAACTCACAAGATCATAGCTTGCAGACCCTTCTTTAGCAAGTGGCATTTAGCCCAACCAAATTCAGTCGGCCCTGTTAACACCACAGAGAAAGAGCAGGCTACACCAAAGGGATGAGGAGAATGAGCATCCAAAAAATAAATGATTGCGGTCTTCCATGCTAGATGAGCAAAACAGAAATGAGGTGGTAGTAGTGACCCCTCAGGAAAAGAGCCTACTACGGGTTGCCAACCGATCCAAGATTACAAGCCAGGTAATAAAGCTATGTCTTGGGATGTGTCCAGCAGACCAAAGTAGCTTGAACCAGTCTCCACTCTAGCTTTTCTTGCACGAAGGTGTTCCCAAGCACTTTTAACTGAGTAGCAGCCGGAGGGGGATAGAGTCCATTGGGCAATATCAGGGTCATTAGAAGGATAGACAGCTGCAACAGCTTCATCACGTAGCTGAGAAAAAAGCGGAATGCGACTATTCGACCAATTCCAAGTCCCATGTGAAATAAGGGGAAACTGTGGCCTGTAAATGAATTTTTGATCCAAAAAGCTCTCTACGAGTGACCAGGGAGTAAAGAGGGCCTCGGGGGTGCCAATTATCACACCGGCAGTGCGTATTAGTTCTATTTCCAACATAATGGAAGAAAAGAGAAGAAAAGAAGCTACACATCTTGAGGATTTTCCTATACTCCAGGAACAATCAGTTGGCAAAGGAAGACTCTAGAAATTGCAAGCCTTAAGAATGTAGGCATATACCCAGGCGACCCATAATGAACCAGCTCTTAGAAGAATGCACCTACTCTTTCTTTGCTAGCTTCATTGCACATTCTTCTTCAACATTATTTTGTTGTTTTCTCGTTTTTATTGCTTTTTTGCTTGACTGCACTTTCCTAGATTTCCCTCATCTTGCACTCTAAGAACTCGATCAAACCACTCAAGGAAGTGTCAGGGTAGTTCAATGCCAAGGTAGTTTGAAGCCAACATTTTGAACCCAAGATTGCAATAAGATAAATGGATATGCATATCCATTCGACCTGCCCTCAGTAAGTGTGTGTCAAGTTTTTCCTTGTGACTGGTAGTGAAAACTATGATCCTTTCATACCCACAGCTTGACCACAAACCGTCAATAAAGTTAAGGAATCCTGATAAGGTTACCTGTATTTGATTAGCACACCAAGTAATTAACAATGCATCAATACTCTTCAGATATTGTAAGCTTTATTTCTCAATTCTTATCTACTCCATTTTCATTGCTTGACATATTACTACAGTATCCAATACAACAGTTTCCAATTAGCACAGTGAAAATTGTAAGCACTTTAGTTTTTATACATACTGACAAGAATATTATGATTGTCAAACGGTAAAAAGCTTGGCCTGAGACTAGCGAACTTACCTGGTTGTCTTGATGATGATGACTTTTTTGAATAGGATGTTGGGAAAACTCAGTTAATTTCTCCACTACAAGAAACAACTAGTGAATTGAACTAATTCGATAATTCTCAGGAAAGATGGCCTAGCCTATCTCCTTAGACAGAATTATCATTCCAAGATAAATCCCCAGGAAAGACTGGAGGAACAGTGGTTCACTTAAAACCCAGCCTCCTAGACAGGACTCACTTGCACAGTATTATAATTCACAACTTACACCCAGCCAACAAAGAGATAAGGCGACTTAGCCGGCCAACAAAGAGATAAGGCGGCTTAGCCGGCCAATGTTGAATACTAAAAAAATAAACAAATGCGGAAATTAAAGGCGGAATAATAAAGAAAGAACACACTCAAAAATTGACAACGGAGTTCGGCAAATTTTCCCTACGTCTCCGAAGCACTGCTCTTTTAATAGGAGAAGAGTTAGTACAATTGTTAGGATACAATGTATTCAAATTTTGGGATGATTTCAATGGGATGTGAGGGGTCTTATTTATAGCCTTTTCCAACCCCTCACTCCCACTTCTTACAAGATGTGGGATACAAACACACCACACTATTTCAACATAGGATTCATTGCTTTAGCATTGGCAATTCTAGCCTACAACTCAATGGAACAATCAACTTCTTCCACCATCAGTATGGACTTATTTCCAGTGGAAACCAACAACCATCTTAACTCGGAATTGGTTCTGATCTTAGTCAACTCTAAGTCATAGATATCAAAATTGAGATAATTATCCCTGGCAGCAATCAAGCTGGATTTTCCAGTTCCCTAGTGAACCATATAATAAGTACCGTCCTTTCCATGCCTTGCCTACCTTCTTATAGTAATCTTTGCTTCTCACAAACCTCTCAAGATCCTCCATGATGTTCCTCTTCAGGTCCATACCCATAGACAGCTTAACACAAGCTATCAACAGTGAATTTCGTCCCCCAATTTTATAATACTTCTTCTTTTCTTTCTATGATTATGTTTTTGGTTTTTTACATTAACTTTTAATTGTTTGGGTTGAAAGAAGAATAAAAGGTTTGTTTATTGTTGAACTAGTTATTAAAATTAATGGCGGTCTATAGTTATAAAAATACACATTTTTAACTTTTTTTTAATATATGAAGGTTTTAGTTTCTAGTTTCTCTTTCACTTACAAAATTCCTCCTCTATTGGAATGTCAAATTGTCATTCCTTCGTTTTTATTATTTATTACTCTTTTTTTTTCATTTCCTCGAACTCATGCATATTTTATTATTAAGGTTTGCACCATTTTCCTAGGAGGTGCTCCATTTTAGTCAAGCTTGTCTGACACTTCATTAAAATTAACATTTCCAATACTAATTTAAAAAATTTTTGCTCATTGTAATTTCCTACCATTATCAAATAACTGTTGTTTAAGGGAAACAAGATTATGCTTAAAAGATTGTATAAAAGTCTACCTTGCATTGATTAATTGAGGTTTTTATATTTGTTTTTTATCTCACTTGATTATTATATTTGTTTTGCCTATAATTTGATTAAAAAGTGAAATGCAATGCTGGTAACTTAGTCAATAATTCGAGAACATGCCAACACTGCTTATAGTGTTGTGGCATCGATCTAATTAAGTGAGCGAGCATTTTAACATTGATAATTATAATATCCATAATTTATTCAATATTATTAAGACTTAACATATTTGAAAATAGATAGGAAAAATAAAATTAAAATTTTTTGTTAGTGTTGATAACACATTAAATATCTTAATCATGATAATCTTAATTTCTAAAATAATTTTTGTTACATTTCTTAATCATAATAATCTTCAATTCTAAATCAATTTTTGAAAAATTTCTTAATCATGATAATCTTTATTTCTAAATCAATTTCTGTTTACTTTCTGAACCATGATAATCTTCATTTCTAAATCAATTTTTGCTTACTAGGCACAACACATCATCCCTCTTTCTTATGATTTTTATAATGAACTAATTAACTATTTGAAAATAAAATTATTTTCAAAAACTATTTACATCCTACCAACGAACCCAAAACATTTTTATTGGTATAGAGACAAATATGATTCACACATATTCATCAATACTAATGTTAAATAAACCTCCACTGTTTATTTTAATTATCATCTAAATTATTCACACAAAAAAACAATACCACAATTATAAAACCAAGATTCTTTACATCATAATAATACTTGACTAAATTGTATCTCATTTGAAAAAATTATTTAATTTTAATAATACAATTAGAAACTAAATAATTAATGTTACTAGAACAAGTATTTTATACAAACAAAAATTTATAAGGAATAGGAGGCTTAACATCTGTGGATAGCAATTTGCATAAGTTTCCTCCAATATTTTAGCATAAATATTTTTTTTTGGTAAAACGGGAGACGCGAGGACTGTTATACTAGATTAATGAATAGGAATGTAGCGTAAACGCTCTACATGAGCTGCATCCGCAGAAAGTAAAGATAAACACTCTAGTGGTGGGGAATCCAAATAATGTAGACCAGCTTCAAGTGCAAACCCCTGAAGAGCCAATGAGTCAACCACCAGATTAGCTTCCCGGTAAACATGTTTGACGACCACATCCCACTCCAAGCCCAGCCAGTGTCGAATGGTAGAGAGAAATGAAGAAAGATGCGGGTTATCATCGGAGCGACCCAACACCATGTCAACAGCAACCCTGGAATCCGATTCCACCAGCAGTTTACGACACCCCAATGACCAAGCCATACTGAGTCCATCAATCAAACCCCAAAGTTCAGCCATGATAGCAGAGCCAGACCCAAGACCCATGAGTATCCCGTAAAGCACCACTGCATGTAATCCTTGAGGAGTAGCGGTTCATAGCACCATCCACATTAAGTTTCCACCAACCAATCTCCGGCGAATGCCAACATATAGAGACACCACATGGGCGGAAGATGGATGGAGGACATCTTTCACCTAGGCAAAACTTGATGCATATTCCGAGACCTGCCACAGAATAATTTGACTATAAAATGAACTGAGCTCATCCACATGATTGAAAACTAAAGAGTTTCGGCACTTCCAAACCCACCAGACTGCCGTTGCGAAAACCGAAGCCCACGGTTGACCTCCAACACATCGTCGCTGCCCTCTCAAATTCCATTGAAGCCAATTTTGCAGCTGAAGCTCAAAGAAAGCCCGATGAGACACCCGAGGAAGCAAGGCTTTCCACGTGCGCGTAACCGGATAACAGTCACGCAAAGTATGGAGCACCGTCTCCTCAGCTTGACCGCACCTAGGACACAGATTATTGGTGGCTATATGACGTCTGACCCTTTGGCTGTTAGTCATAATGCCCTCATGCACCACCTGCCAAAGGAATGTGCAAACTCGGTACGACACTTTCAGCTGCCACAGATGCTTCCAATTGGGGAGGAAGGCTCTGGAGGATGGAATTCAGCTGCCACAGATGCTTCCAATTGGGGAGGAAGGCTCTGGAGGATGGAACAACTTATATGCACTGCGGGCACAGCATATCCCAGAAGAATCATAAGACCAAACCACTGAATCATTACCACACACAGGAGATGGAGGAAGGATACTTGCAATGCGATCTAGTACGTTTATGGGAAGATATTGAGAAAATAACTCCCAGTTCCATTGCCCTTGAGAAGTCACAAAAGCAGAGACTGGAAGCTCAAGCCAAGAGGCTGGAGGTTGAGCTATAGTAAGAGAATTAAGGGGAGGTACCCCAAAAAGCCAGGGATCTTCCCAGAACCGGACTGACGACCTATCACCTAAGCACCATACTACCCCCTTCAAAACCAATTCCCGCACATCCGTGATTCCTCTCCAAATAGGCGACATCCGCGACTTCCGCGATACAACAGGGAGAAGAGTATCGCCTGCACCATACTTTGCCCTTAAAACTCGAACCCACAAAGCCTAGGGTCGAGAGATAAGAGACCAGGAAAGCTTCATAATTAGGGCATCATTATGAACCTTCATAGGACGCAACCCTAACCCGCCAGATTGTTTACTAGTACATACTTGCTCCCATTTTACCAATGACATTCGGCGATGTCCTTCCATTGAACCCCATAAGAAGGCCCGAGTCTTTTTATCAAGACTAGAGGTAATGGTGACCGGAACATGCATATTTTGCATGACGTATGTGGGGAGGGCTTGTAGTACATACTGAGCTAGAGTCAAACGGCCAGCAAAAGACAATGTGTTAGCCTTCCAACCTGCTAACTTACTATCCATCGCTTCCTCCATGAATCGAAAGTGCGAGCAACCCATCCGACCATCTATCAAATTGATTCCCAAATACCGACCCAAATCCGTAGTTAGGGAGAAACCAAGTGCGTCACTGATTTCCTGCTGGGTACCAGCCGACACTCCCTTAGAAAAGAAAATCCGCGATTTCTCAGCATTTACCTTCTATCTAGAAGCCAAACAGAATAACTCAAGCACCTGTAAAATAATAGTCACCTGTGTAGGACATGCTTCTGCAAAAAGTAATAGATCATCCGCAAAAAACACATGCGATAGATGCGGCCCCAAGGCACCAAATCGTAGAGGACGCCAGTCCCCAGATTCAACCGAAGCATCAATAAGGTGGGCAAGACGTTCCATACAAAGCACAAAAATGTACGGAGATAGAGGATCCCCTTGTCTGATTCCTCATGATGGCTGAAACGAGTCCGTAACAGTACCATTCCACTGAATCTGCATAAAAGATGATTGGAGACAAAACATAATAAGATCAATCAAAGGCCGAGGAAGATCGACCTCCTGTAAGGTGTCCCTAACGAAGGACCACCTTATCCTATCATAAGCTTTCTCAAGGTCAATTTTAAGAGCCATAAATCCTCTATCTCTCTGCTTGATACCCATTGAATGGATGGCTTCCTGCACAAGCACAATATTACCTCGTAATCTATCTGCCTGGCACAAAGCTAGCTTGGTTCGGCCCCACAATAGCGTCCATAATAGGGCGCAACCTATTAGCAATTAACTTAGTAATGACCTTATACGTCACATGACTTAAGCTTATCGGCCGAAATTGTTTAATGGTCTCCGGATGCTGGACCTTAGGCAGAAGCACCAATAAAGTCTTATTTAAATCTGCATCAAATTGTTGCAAGGAGAACGCCTCTTTAACATACCGCCTCTTTAACATACCGACATAATGATGGCCCTACAATCACCCACTATTTCTGATAAAATCCTGCTTGAAAACCATCCAACCCCGGGGCCTTCCACGCCCCCATCAGGAACACCGCCGAACGGATTTTATCATCTGTTATGGGCTTATTTAGCTTATCACGGGAGTGCTCATCCAAAATAGGGAAACAACCACGACTGTTAAATAAAGTCACAGGCAGTCCCTCATCAGTATATAAATGACGAAAAAACTCCATGGCGACATCTTGCATTCGTTATTGATCAGAGACCCACTTATCATCATCCATTTTCAAGGCAAGGATTTTATTATGTCGCCTACGAATGATCGTAGTAGTATGAAAATACTTAGTATTTCTTTCCCTGGAATAAATCCAATTAGTTCTGGACTTTTGAAACCACATGATTTCCTCCTGGGACAACACCTCATCATTTTCCTTTCTCAAACGCCATTGCAACCGCCGCAATCGCCTACAATCACCCATATCCCGAGCCTTCTCAACTTCAGATAACCGGGCTAACAACCTTCGTTTCCGTTGGAGAATATGACCAAAGACATTCTTGTTCCAATCCTGTAGGACATTAGAGAGTGAGGAAATAGCAACCTTAATCGGGGCCTCTGGCTGCCAATTAGATTCAATGGCATTCAAGAATTGCTGATGTAGCATCTAGGCCCCTCGGAAGCGAAATAGCCGATTTTCTCGCACACCCCGGTTATAGGGGAACAAATCAATCAATAAAGGAGAATGATCAGACTTGATGCGGGGAAGGTGAGTCACCAGGGCTTCCTCAAACAACAATCTCCAATCCGGAATGGCTACAGCACGATCCAATCTCTCTCTAACGCCTCTCCTCTCCCAAGTAAAGCAAGAGCCAATAAATCCAAGATCAATTAAACTACATGAATTCAAACAGTCGGCAAAAACATGGGCAGCCAAGACAACAACAGGCGCCCCTCTAGCCTTCTCAGAATCATCCAATAACGAGTTGAAATTTCCCGCCACAAGCCAGGGTCCATTCAACTCCTAAGAGAATTCCTGCAAACCTTGCCATAATGCCGATCTAGTTGCGATTACCGGACTGCCATATACAGCTGTAAAAGACCAGGATGAGTACCCTCGCATGGCAACTACCGTATGGATATATTGACGGTAAATTTCCTTCACTCGGATCAGGTCTTGTGCACCCTTCCACAGAATCCGAATGCCACCTAAAAACCCCACAGCTTTACTTCGGACATGCCAATCAAACCGAAGCTTACGCACAGCACGATCCGCTTCCTTTCCACTAATCCAAGTTTCGAGAAGTACCATAAACTGAGGGTTATGTTGTGAAACCAGATCACAGACAGCCCTTTGAAACTCGTTCCTCTTTGCACCCTGACAATTCCACACTACTAAAGAGAACTGATTCATTAATTAAATAGAAAATAAAGGAAAGACAAACAATCAACCAATCCATTAGACAACAGCAGCCGTCGAAGGAGCCTCCTCCACCGGCTGAGAAGAATTACTTTCAACACCCTGCATTGAGTCATGCAGAGAAACACCATCAGGAGGCAGTGCTGGAGGGCCCACACTCCCAGCTGAATTCGGCACTCCAGTAAATACGACCGGCATGCCCCCTAGACGCTCCTTGGCCTTACGGCTTTCGCATCCGTAGCAAAAGCCACTTGCATTGGCCCAGTCGGGTGTTGCATATTACCAGACACTGAAAGGCCCTGAGAAATCTTAGTTAGGTCCTGCTGCACTGACTGTGTGGTAGGTGGGAACAAGGGAGTAGTCGATGCAGAAGCACCGGATGCAGCTAATTCCATGGCTTTTCGAAACATGACCGGCCAATCAGACTCGTTTGATCCTGAAATGTTGCCGACCCCCCCCCCCCCCCCCACTAGGGGGTTGTATACCACCTGAACTACCCTTTGACATTTCAGCTTGTTTGCGAGCAACCACTTTTGTTTAGCCAACCCTGCACCAGAATTCTTACGTGCTCGCTTAGGAGCTGCAGCCGCGGTAAACTGGGCCTTTTCCACAAGGCTCTCTTGCAGCACCCTGGAAGCCTCTCCCCCATCACCAACACCTGGTTCTTCCATTGAGGCTAAAACATCAAACCTCGATCCTTCACCCGTCCCATTACCGTGTCGATTACCTCCTGTGGCCATCTTGTTAGTGTAATATGCCCAAAAGCCAATCATGGATGATAATTTGTAGTCATGTATACACATTAAGGTTATTCCAATAAGTATCGTTTATGAGATAAACGCTTGCACATACTTATAACCCTAGAATATTTCATATTCTTAAATTGTCCCTAGTCGATTATTATTATGGATGGGTTGTAATAATAAATTAAGACTAGCATATGTTGAGAATTGCATATGTGATATGAATTCTACATACGGGTACAAGTTAGAGAACTTGTGGACTGGACCGACCCACATAAGAACGCTACATGGAACGTTATATGTTTTGTCGATAGCGGTTCTTATAATGTATTGTCCGTAGACCTATGATCATCAAGGTTCCCAACATGTGAGTCATATGCTTTGATATTACTCCTGGTCATCCCTAACTGGATAGACGTAAGGGTAATCGTTGGGTATATGATGAGTGTGTAGTGGGTTTTGTATGATCCAGAGGGGATTCGTCTAACCCATATAACGGGTATATTATCGGAGTGTTTCTTGATAGAGTTGAACCGTAAATGCATGGCCATGCTCGGATAATGATATATGATATCATTGGTATCCGTTTTACCGGTTAACTCGAGGATCAAGAAACCGAGATTAAACATATACAAGATTGACATATTCCATGTCTCGTGTTTAATCTTGATAATGGGACGAAGGGACGATGACATGTTCCGAGGCACGTGGAATCAGTATTGATCTTGTCGTTCGGGTGGCAATGATATGTTGCTAGACGCCGCTCTTTGCTTATAATTGTAAAATGAGATTTTACGATTATTTCCGAACGTACAAGTGCCTACAGGGTCACACACATACAGCCGTTGATTCGAGCAGGTGGTTGAACCGTGGTTGGACCATGATTGAACCAAGGTGCGGTTGGACCGTGGTTGGACCAGGGTCGTTTTGGGCTGGTTTGGTTCAATTATTGTCAGCATAATTAAGCCAAACTAGTGCTGTGATGAGTTGGTGTGTTTTGTGCATTAGTGGGTAACATGATTATGTGGAGACATAATCATATTGCTTAATGGACCACCATGTTGGCCATTAAACCACTACTTTATGTCATTTGATGGGGTTGAGTGATCTGATCACTATTGCATTATCTTCCTCACTTGAGAGAGTTTTCAGAGCTTGAGAAGTGTTCTTAAGAGGTCTGAAAAATTGAGAGCAAAACACACATATCTTCTTTGTGAAAGAAGAGTCAAAACACCACACACAACTCCCGTTTCCTGTTGCTAGCACACCAGTTCGGGAGGGCTCGGGTTGAGGATCGTGAGACGATCATCTTCCGGTTACAGCAGTTCGTGTGGATACCATAGAGGGGCGAGGCTTTTGTCTGGCTCTAGCTGATTCGGTACTACAGTTGGGTGAAAGACCTCAACCGAACAAGGTATGTAAAAATTGTTATTCGGTTTAGTTCCCTTCACATGGATCCTCCATGTGTATCCGGTATTTTCGCTGCGCATACATGTTGTATTTTTGTGCTTTTGATTGTCAATTGCATGAAGCGGATACTTACACATCTGTCCTTGCATTGGATTCCTACGGGATCGACTCGGAGCTTGCATCCACGGCCCAAACCGCCCCTCACTGCCTGGCTCAGTCGCCTTCTCAGCATCCAAAACCTCCACAGGCTTATTTGTCTCCATAGGAGCAGTATCCTCAGTAACCACCTGCGCACCTAGGCTATTTTCCTTGACCGCAGTCTGACACACTGTGCATCCCAGGATTGTATGTGTAGCTCGGCCACAATGGAAACACAAGTGAGGCAAACCTTCATACACCACATCGTACCACTCTCCATCAACCACTATTTTAGAGCACAAGGGTTTCGTCAAGTCAATATTGCAGGCAATACGGGCAAACTTGCCCCTGTCCATGCTCTGTGTGCTAAAGCAAATCCTCACAATAGAACCAATCTCATTCCCAATCATCTTCAATATACTATTATGATAAAGCCAACAGTGGAGTTCAGGAATTTGAACCCAGGCCACTACCGAACCAATAGAATGGGCAGACGGCTTGAAGAAAGGACGCCAAGTCTCTACTGTCAAATAGTGACCAAAAATCATTCATGGTCCATCCGTAAGAGCATGTAGGTAATCAGCATGACTCGCAAACTTGACAAAATAATATTTATTCTCCAGGTCGATCACCTTGACAGGAGAAGTTAACTGCCAAATCGTTTTCAATCAGTTGCACAACACCGTATACCCAATACGTCTGCCCCATAACTTCACAATCAAAGTACTCTCCCACCGGCGATGGAGTTCCTTCCTGAAGCGATTCAAAATCGAAATCATTGGTCCTTTATCACTCCGAGTTACAGATAGATCGCCATCCTCTATTTCAAAGGATGTATCAATTGGAGGGCCGGAAATCTCCTTCGAAGCGACCGGAGTAAAAAGCTTTTCCTTATACGAAAGTTGCCCTAGAGGAACCGCAGCCGTTTCCGAGGTCTCCATGGACTCTCCCGAGAACCTGTTATCATACTTTTCCTTCCTAGAGTTCAAGTCATGGTCAGGAGGAACCGAAGACGGGACTACCACCGGTAGCCCAGTCGGCGGCGGTGTAGTGGACATGCAAACCCTAGAGAACACAAACTTGGAGGTCACGAAAATTTCGGAGCTTCTTTGAGTTTAGCATAAATATTTTAACTAAAGTAATACACTTATAGATAGAATTTAATATTTTGTATTAAACTTATATGTAAAAATATTATTATAAATATAATGCTTGAACAATATCACATAAAACCAAAGATATTTCTATACATATAAAGTCATGTAGTTTTTTTTGTTATATGTATCATGGTTAGAAATCACGAAAGTAGAGCTGCATATGGTTAAAAAAAAAATAATAAAAGATATTTAGATGTTATTCGCAATTTCATGTCTAGAAACAAAGGAAGTATAGTAAAGAGAAGTACTAGAGCCACCTACTAGTACCACCCATAATTTCACATAGTTTTTGGTATCACACTTCCCTCTAAATGTAGCAAGCCTCGAAAATATGATACTATCAGGTGGAATATTGGAAAGGGATCGAGCAAGGTAGCTACATGGATGGAGACATAGCTTTTAGATTCAAATTGCCAGTGTAACCCGCAAGTAGCTTGAGCATTTGATATTCTATGTAAACGATTTGGCTGAGATTAGTGGAATCACATATGTTTCATCAAAAAAAAAAGAAGAAAATATAACTACTTTTTGCGAGCTTAGTTTTTGGCACGATCGGTGGTCGTCGATAGGTTGTTTAAAGGACAGTTTTCCTAGGTTGTATCGTGTCTCATCTTTTCAGTTTGCCTCCTTGTACGAGGTGTGGAACTCTGACTACTTAGGCTCACCACAAGGGGGTGGATGGCGTAGGAGGCTATATTCATGGGAATTAGAGATTTGCCGCCAGCTGCATTCATACTTGAATGCGCTCTCACTGTCTCCTTCTGCGTCTGATGGCTGGCTATGGTCATTGGGCTCTACGGGAGAATTCTCTGTTCAGTCTGCCTACCAAGCTCTACAGCCCACGTCTGCCCATGCCCCTAACAGTTCGCTTCCATGGCTCTCGGTGGCACCTCCAAAAGTCGAGTCCTTCCTCTAGCGAGCACTTCATGATGGACTGCCCAGTAAGGCGACTCTCTTCGTTCGGGGTATGATGACGATCACTGAAGCACTTTGTCCACACTGTCGTAAGTGCATGGAAACGGTAGAGCATATGCTGCTCCATTGCCCAGTAGCACACGCTTTGTGGCAGCGACTCGTGCGGTGGCGGGGCACGGTCTGGGTGGTGCCACGCTCTCTCGCCGAGTGGTTCCCACAGTGGCTAAGTTTGGCGGGCACACAGCGTTGTCAGGAAGGATGGATGCTCCTTGGTTTTGCCATGTTGTGGTCTTTGTGGCTTGCACGGAACTCTTTGGTCTTTGAGGCCAAGCCGATATGTCGGGATTTGCTGTTTGATCTGGTACTCACGCGTGCCTACTGGTGGTTCAAGGCTGCTCATCCCTCGTTCCCATATCCTGTAGGGAACATCCTCTCCACACCAGAGCCTTTCAAGGGGTGGCCTGGGAAGAACATACGCGTGCTTGTTTCTTACATTGCAAATTGTGTTTTTAGCTTCCAGCCTTTCATTGTTGTTTTTTTATTCCCATTCCTTGTAAATATGGCTTGCATTTCCCTTCAATAAAACTCATCGATTACTATCAAAAAAAAAATAACTACTTTTTGCGCACACAAATTTTTTAAGGGGTGGCACATCTAGAGCAAGTGATTGCATCTTTTGCTATCAATTTTTTTCTTTTCGTACACTTTCTTTGAGCTTCATTGCATATTCTTCTTCATCATTCTTTGCTGTTTCCTCAATTTGACTGCTTTGTTGCTCGGCTGCACTTTCGGATTTCTCTCTTCTTGCACTCTAGAAACTTGAACAGACCACTCAAGGAAGTGTGAGGGTCCTCATTTTTCATGAGTTGCTCCCCAACTTCTGAGGAGTTATGTTTGTTTCCTCCAATTTGGTTGAAATTAATGGAATCACATATGTTTCAACAAAAGAAGAAAATGTGACTACTTTTTGCACACACAAATTTTCTGAGGGGTGACACATTTAGAGCAAATGTGATTGCATCTTTTGCTATCAATTTTTTTTTCTTTTCCTACTCTTTCTTTGCTAGCTTCATTGCATATTCTTCTTCATCATCCTTTGATGTTTGCTCAATTTGGCTGCTTTCTTGCTTGGCTGCATGTTCATGGATTTCTCTCTTCTTGCACTCTAGAAACTTTATTAGACCCCTCAATGAAGTGTCAGGATCCTCACTTTTCATGAGTTGCTCCCCAACTTCTGCAGGAGTTATGTTTGTTTCCAGCAATTTCTCTTCCACCTCTGAGAACAATGGATGCTCTTCAATGCCAAGGTAATTTGAAGCCAGCATTTTGAACCCATATGGAGTGCAATAAGATAAATGGATATGCATATCCATTCGACCTGCCCTCAGTAAGGCTGTGTCAATTTTTTCCTTGTGATTGGTGGTGAAAACTATGATCCTTTCATCCCCACAGCTTGACCATAACCCATCGATTAAGTTAAGAAATCCTGATAAGGTCACCTGTATTTGATTGACACACCACGTAATTCAGGGGCGGATCCAGTTGAAAAAATTAGGGAGGGCCAAGTTGTAAGATTATATAAACTATTAGGGACTCAATTATGTAATATGGAAGACATAAACATATGTAAGGGGAAAAAACACAAGGGGGACTCAAACCTGTGTTGGTGAGGATGCATGACCAAGCATTAACCACTAAGCTACTTGTTAGAGTTTGGGAAATTGTTTCCATATAAAGATAAAATAGGATTTTAGGGCGGGTCTGGGCCCCCTTTGCTCCCCCCTATATCCGCCCCTGACGTAATTAAACATCGCACCATATTCTGCAGATATTGTCAGCTTCATTACTCAATTCTTGTCTACTCTTTTTTCATTTCTTCACATACTATTACAGCATCCAATACAAGAATTTCCAATAACAGATATTATATATACTGACCAAAATATTATGATTGGCGAAGGGTAAAAAACTTGGCCTGAGACTAATATTGAACTTACCTGATTGGCATGATGATGACTATTTTGAATAGGAGTCATTGCTTTAGCTTTGGCAATTCTATCATGCAACTCGATGGAACAATCAATATCTTCTACCACCAGTATGGACTTATTTCCAGTGGTAACCAACAACCTTCTTAACTCCGAATTGGTTCTGATCTCAGTCAACTCCAAGTCATATATATCAAACTTGACATAATTAGCCATGGCAGCAATCAAGCTGGATTTTCCAGTCCCTGGGGACCATACAACAAGTACCCTCGTTTCCATGCCTTGCCTACCTTCTTATAGTAATCTTTCCTCACAAACCTCTCAAGATCCTCCATGATATTCCTCTTCAGGTCCATATCCATAGCCAGTGTATCAAAAGTTGCAGGATGATCAAAATTCACAGGCTGCCACGCTTTTCGTATGGTATTCTGCTTTAACATGAAAAGCTTTATAACTTTGTTCTTCTCCTTCATCTTCTGTGCCTTTTCAACCACATGTTTCAAGTAAGAATCAATAACCATGTCCTTGTGCTTCTTGTGAAATCTCAGCTCGTAATACCTGCCCTCTTTTTTTCTGATGCTGGAAGAGTATCCCGTGTTGCTGTTGCGATCAGCCACAAGCATCCCCGAATCAGGTTTACTGAACAACTTCCACTTCAAGGTAACACCATTAAAGGTATCTATGATCTCTTGGTTTTTCTCCAAGGCGAGAGCGACATTGGTCTCTTTCTTGGTCATTGAGACCCTGAGCCTTTCTGAGTCATGAGGGACGATTGGCTCGAGGTAGAGCTTAGCTGCTCTGAAGAGATGGTTACGGTCAAGCTTGATGCGTTCTTCTATGACTAAGGTGAGTTCAGAGTGGAGGGCAGTGTTCATGAAGGCCGTGAGTTTGGAGAAGATGAAATGGCGGAGCTCGCGGGGAAGATAGTCCCTTGCTAAGGTGCGGATGAGCATGATTGTGGCTGTGGCTGAGGCCGCGGCAGAGTCTATTGCCTTAGTCTTAGCCATTTGAGTCAATTTTTGTGAAGACATGGTGGCTTTTTCCATCTTCTAGGATTTTTGGTGATAACACGATGTTAAGTCTCTTTGGCTTTGCGACAAAAAGGGTTGTGTTTTGGTCAAGGTTTTGGAGAAAATAAGGTTGTATGTATATCAGATCTCTGTCATAGATGGAAGGGTCGTGGTAGGGTTTATTGCGCTTTGATTTGACATAAATTCTTAGAGTTGAAAATATTTTATTTTAAGGCATGCAATACAGGATCAAACAGAGTAAATGTTGGAGGAATGGGGAGTTAATGAAATCGGGTAATTAGTTTCCCACAATATCACCCATCATTTATGGGCAATATAACCTTGAAATAATAAAGTTTCCGTTGAAACATATCTTAACAATGAAAAATAAAATTCAAAGAGATAAACTTTAATTCATTTTTTCATTCAAAAGGAAATTTGAATTTATTTGCTTTCAACCATTGATACTGGTTAGAAATTGACTACATATCTCGTGATCATATTAACTATTCTTGATCCTTGATCCCTCATTTCAACCTCTGAAATGGATTAATTAATTGTGATTTTTTTCATCAACAGAAATAATAATTGTGATTCGGTGCAACATTAAAAGTGAACCATAAACTGATAAATCCAATTAGTACCAAAAGGTTGGCAAACTCCTTCCTCCTTTGGTACCCTCATAATGATACAGGAGCAGCAGAAACAGGACACACTTTATTTTCTCAAGGGTTTTGAAAACATTGTAATGCGATGGTCCTTTTTCTCAATACAATCCAGCCCCAAAACGATTGCTTGCCCCTTTCAATTTAAAGTCTTTCATGGGTGGAATTCAATTACTGAACTGATTGTGTTCTATACCATCCTATACTACGCTCATACCATGAGACCCCAGTCCATATAACGTATGATCCGCATCCTGCAATCGTTAATTTAGGTCCAGGCTTTGCTGCGGCTATGGAGGTTATCACACAACAAGCAGCAGAGCACAGTGGACATCACTGACCAATTTGCAAATACCAATGCTATCACAATGTAAGCAATAACAGAGTGATTGAGAGGGAACACATCCAGTGGTCTACAGAGTTCAAAGAAATCCTATGACAAAAATGACATGATAGCTGAGACTTAACATATAGAGATAACCATAACAGAGAAATGTAGATGAAATCATCCTCTACTTCTTGCTCTCTTCCTTCTCTGCCTCAGCGGCCTTCTTCATCCTGGCACCAACGTGGCGCTTGTTGGTGCGCTCCAGACGAAGCTTGTCATAAGCCTTGAATGACTTCATCTCCTCAGTGACCTTAACAAGCTCCACCGAAGGCTTATCGCTGACAATAGGCAAGTATTGTCCTTGCACTTGAGTTGCACTTGCCAGTTCCTCAGTGGTAGAATCACCAGCCTGCAAGAAAATATGCACGATCAATGTGAGAAAAGAGCACATTAAAAATGTACAGACATGTTTGAACAGAAGCTACAAAAACAAGTACCTTGAACTTGCGAGCACGCCTTGGGAAGACCACAAGCTTGGCCTTGTAAGTCTTCAGCCTTTGGACATTAGTCTGGAGACCCTCAAGAGAACGATTCCTGCGACGATGATCAACTGCAATTCCAATGGTTGGTGCCAACTTCTTTGGAATTCCGGCAGCCTGATCATTTCACCTCAGTGTCAGTCACATTTAAACTATAAATGCCAGTACAGGTGTGAGTACTATAACATTAATGGTGAAGTAGAAACATTTTCAAGCAAGTCTTAGTATGAGGAAACTCCCTGCCTGCTCATATCATCCTCCTATATCCAAAAAGACTAACAGGCATCATGGACAACCAAGGAACAGAAAGAAGAGTGATCACCCTTTATCCACTGGAAACCGAGAAACAAAGGATACAGCTTCAACCAATGATGCCCTAAAAGTCCTAAAGAGTATTAGCACATCCATGTACAATCAATAAACACATAACAACAGTAGAGGAGGTTAATCCGAGACACTTGTATGTATTTTAAGCTAGTCCATCCATCAAACACTTGGAATCTAATGTAAACAAGAATAATGCAAGATAAATAGCAAGTGCCATTATCACAATCACAGAGGACAAAAAACATGAAGTAAAACATCCTCACAAATAACTGGGATTATTAAGAGACAAGAAGGAAGGAACAAACCAACCTTGAGCTCTTCAAGGGAGAAGCCGCGGCCAGCTTTCAATTTCATGTTGTACTTGAGGGTCTGGCCGTGGACGACGGGGCGGAGAGGTCCAGCAGTTGGGCGAGGGAATTGCTGTGCAGCCTTAGTCTGGCGGGCTGGTTGGAGATAACAAACACAAACAAACCAAACCCAAGGAGGATTAGATACAGCCAAAAGAACCTTTCTTTTCTTTCTAGTAAGACAAAGAAATTAAGCAAAAAAAAAAAAAAGAAAAGAAAGAAACAACATGAAACAAATACTAATACTACTAATACTAAGTAGTTTTTAGGTTAAGATTAAGGTTACCATTGCGTCTCCTGGTTTTGCGAGCGGGTTGGTTGAACCAGGTCTTGACATAGTTCTGCCAGTGCTTCTTGAAATGAGCCCCCGGGATCTCATTGTTATGCTTCACCATCTTAACACTCTCTTACCTCTTACCCTTCTTTACCTTCTAACTAAAATCATTCCAGCAAAAACACACAAAAAACATATGTATTGTCAACAACCATCAAGCATCAAACACTAAAGATTACTCGCTACGGATCCATAGAACAGAAAGGGAAAGAAACAGAGAATTCAGTTAAGAGGGGAGACTGATACCTTGGAGACAACGGCGGCGCGGCAGGGTGAGAAGAAGAGAAGAAAGGTTTGGTGACATTGTGCGTTTTATATGTAGCGGGGGCGCTCTTATTGGAAAAAAAAAAAAAAAACAACCCTAGCTATTTTCTTTAGTGGCCCACCAGATTTATTGTTCCTTTGGGCTCAATGTGTACTTTCATGGCCCATAAACTCTTCTCTTACTTTTTATTACACACCAAAAACAAGATACAAGTATTATGGGCTGTATGGGTTGCGAATGTTTACTTTTGGGCCCTTTCTTTTTATTATTTTTTTGTAACTATCCGACTTTTAAATCTTAAAAGTTAAAACCCCTAAATTCTTAAACTCTAATTCCCGCTCTCTCTATTGCAAGTTGCAACCCTCTGCCACATCACCTCCTCTCAAAGATCACCAATTGAGCCACTCCCGCTTTGCCCTCGACTCGCCGCGGTCGTCACCGGAGGAGAAAGAACAAGACTCCGGCGCGGGCGGGTTCCCTGTCGCCTCCACCAGAACCGTGGTGGCAGCACCCGCCCGGAAGAGGCGGAGCATCGGGATGACAACAACAACAACAACAACGACCGAGTTGATGTCTTTCACACCCCTCCCGAGGTCTGCGCTTCTCAGGCGGCCAGCGTCGACGAGTATCTCGCAGAGGAGGATGGCTTCGGTGCCGAGAGGGACGGAACTGGGGCGGGAGGGATGAGGGGTTGGGTGGGTTCACGATATTGAGGTGATTCACTCTTAAAAAAAAATTTCTGGTGATGGATTGTGTGAGGATTTGGTGAAGGTTTCAGGGTGTAATTTAGGGTTTCTGACTCTGAATCCGTGATCTCTGGCGAGAAAATGGAGGATTTGGGGAGATTTGTGAAGTCTGAGGTGAAATTGAGGTATCCGATGAAGAAGAGATTGGAGGCTGGAGGAGATAATATATAATCGAGCGAGATTGGAAACAGCTATGGAATTGTTGAAATCTCCGCTGAGGAAATTGGAAAGCTTTTTATGAAAAATTGGCTTCGGGGAGTTCTAGGGGGTAGTTTACGGGTTGTTTGGGACGGAGGAGGAGGAGAGAATTTGGGGGAATCTGTTGGGAAACTGAATTCTAGGGGGACGGGTTTGCTTGGTTGTGGTGTATGTAGAAGCACTATGAGATTTACAAGGTGGAGAAGTGGAGATGGAAATGGGTGGTGGCAGTGAAGAAATTGTGGAAGAGAGCCCAGCCAGCCAAGCCAAGAGAGAGCTTAAGTTTTCTACTGAGGTGGTGGAGTCGGTTATTGAGGGGAAAAGTGAGATAGAGGGTGGTGTGGATAATGGATTGGAGAATGCTAGTGTAGATGACAGTGACACAAGCAATGTAGTGGAAAGGAGAAGAATGTTGCTATAAAACGTGCATTGCCGTCTTCATTTGGTTTCAGGGAAAATGTAGGCCAAAGAGAAGTGGAGCATCATAATATTTTGCCACCGAGAAATTTGAGGATGGAGAATGTAGGACGGGAGAAACAGGGGCTGATAACGCCTCTCCCCTGGCAAATGTTCCAGAGGTGACATTGCTACATGTTCTGTGTAAGGACTGCACCTTTGACGCTAGATGGGTATATATGAAGCATAAAAAAATAATATTATCGTTCCCAAGGATCTAGGGAGGAAATAGTGTTAAGCAATTATTGACAAACGTCAGATGCAGCTATGGGAACAGAGTGGGATTTCTGTATTGATTTGGGTATCGTTGCAAAGTTGACCTAGGAGACATATCAAGAATCTTTGCTTATATAAATAGCACTAGTTCTTTCTTGATCATATATATATATATATATATATATATATATAGCCATAAAGTACAGATACAGGGGAACATAGAGAAGAGAAGAGGAGAAAATGTGGAAGTTAAAGATTGCAGAAGAAGGCAGCAAGAACCCCTACCTCTATACCACAAACAATTACTTGGGAAGGCAAATATGGGAGTATGATCCTAATGGTGGAAATCCTGAAGAACGAGCCATGGTTGAAGAAGCTCGTAAAAACTTTCTTAAGAATCGCTTTAAGGTCAGGGCCAGCTCCGATCTCCTTTGGCAACTACAGGTATGTACATATATATGTCGCCACAGGCTGCATGTACCACCATTAATTCTCTATAATAGTACCATTTCTGCATGTACCACAAATAAAAGAATCTATAATAGTTATTTTTTATTTTAAGTCCCTCTCCAACCTATTAAAGTATGTAGATCCACCCAAGTTTAGGAGAGTAATGTTTCATCAATAAAGACAAGAAGTGGATTAACAAATATACTATATACTTGTGAAGATTGTTTGTGTCTGGTATCATTTGTAAACCCGTTCATTTCTCCTATACATAAGGGAGAATGATTAACGGAGGATGCCATTTTAGAGATTTTTGTTGTCCTGTCATTTGAATTTGTAAAAAATCTCCATTAGTAAGTAATGACAACTGCTCCTACAACTAATTAACTCACTGTAAATTATATAAATTAATGCTTCAGAATGAAGATGGTGGATGGGGATTACACATAGAGGGCCACAGTACTATGCTGTGTACGACTTTTAATTACATTTGCCTACGAATACTGGGTGAGGGACCTGATGGTGGTGAAGAAAATGCATGTCCCAGAGCAAGAAATTGGATACTTGACCATGGTGGTGCAACATACATACCCTCTTTGGGGAAGGTCTGGCTTTCGGTATGTGTTCATGATCAATGCAACATGTGCTAATTAAAAGATTAACTATAGATCTTATCTCCCAGGTTAAAAGAAAAAGCATATGTTCATTAAAAAAAATTACACATTTTTCTGCTGAAAAGTTTGTGAAGGTGATCATGTGTGTATAGAAATGGGTACAATTATATGCACTGCAGTATGTATATAACTATGCCTGTCCAGAAAATTCTTTGAAGGAATGCAACAATTTTTTTATTTCTGAAAATCAGTCATAATTAGAGAACATTGCACAACGATTATATAATAGTTTGTGGCTATTTCCTTTTTTGAAGATACTTGGTCTATTTGATTGGTGCGGGTGTAACCCAATGCCTCCAGAAATTTGGCTTCTTCCTTCTTTTCTTCCTATTCATGCAGGTTAGTAAAAGTTATTTGAATACTTAATTTATGAGACGTAGAGATATTACGCCGACAAGTAATTAACTAGTTACTGGTAATGGCATCCCTAATTTTCCTTTTGGATGTCATTGTTACTATGTGATACATATTGTTTTTAATTTCGACCTTACAAGTTACACATGTTAAGCTTCATGTATGCAGCAAAGTTATGGTGCTACTGTCGTTTGCTTTTCATGCCCTTGTCATATCTGTATGCGAAAAGATTTGTTGGCCCAATTAAGCCACTAATTTTGCAACTACGCGAAGAACTCTACCTTCAACCCTACAATGCAATTAAGTGGAAGCAAGTGAGGCACCTATGTGCAAAGGTGATGATTAGTTTTCAACTCCATATATGTTTAGTCAAGAACAATATTGACTACTATTCTACACAAACCAGGAGGATCGATATTATCCACAATCTTTGATCCGGGATTTTGCTTGGAATGGTTTACACCTCTTTGAGCCCCTTCTTGCACGGTGGCCATTTAACAAAATGGTTCGCAAGAGAGCTCTTGAAGTTACAATGCAGCATATTCATTATGAAGATGAGAATAGCAGATATATTACAAGTGGCTCTTTAGGGAAGGTAACAACATAGATAACTCAGATAACAAACCTTCTTGAGGTTGATGGTTTAACCTTTGATTACTNTCTACACAAACCAGGAGGATCGATATTATCCACAATCTTTGATCCGGGATTTTGCTTGGAATGGTTTACACCTCTTTGAGCCCCTTCTTGCACGGTGGCCATTTAACAAAATGGTTCGCAAGAGAGCTCTTGAAGTTACAATGCAGCATATTCATTATGAAGATGAGAATAGCAGATATATTACAAGTGGCTCTTTAGGGAAGGTAACAACATAGATAACTCAGATAACAAACCTTCTTGAGGTTGATGGTTTAACCTTTGATTACTTAATTAATGAAAAGTTATGACCCCAAATTATATGACATATATACTTCTGTTTAATAGGCATTGTGCATGCTTTCTTGTTGGGTTGAAGATCCAAATGGTGACGCATACAAGAAACATCTTGCTAGAGTTCCTGACTTTTTATGGGTTGCAGAAGATGGAATGAAGGTGCAGGTTAGTTGACACATCCACTTAACAGAAAAAACACAAAAAAAATATAAAGAAAATAAAAATAATCAAGATTCTTCTTTCTTATTTAAAATTTTTTTATGAACTAGTACTCTTAATCAATACTTTACAGAGCTTTGGTAGTCAACTGTGGGATACCACTTTTAGCTTTCAAGCATTGTTTGCAAGTGGTGCTTGTGATCATCAAATCCAACCTATTCTAGCCAAGGCATATGAATTCATCAAGAACTCTCAGGTAGCAAAGACATGGGATATTTGGACCTCATATAATATATTGACGTTATGATTTGGGGTTAATTCATTAATTGAATAATTCTTTGAAATTCGAAAGGTTGTAGATAATCCCTCCGGTGACTTCCACAGAGTGCATCGTCATGTATCTAAAGGATCATGGACATTTTCAGATCAAGACCATGGTTGGCAAGTTTCTGATTGCACGGCAGAAGCTTTGAAGGTAGTTTTGATATATTTTTCACTTAATCAGAAAGTTACAAAACTTAATAAATAAGGATTTGGTCTGATAGTAAACAAGGATTCAGATCATCGGATGACTTTTAAAGAAGAGAAAATTCCTACTGTATCTTGTAATAATTGTTTCCTCTGCTTAATTTACAGTCTGTACTCTTAGCCAAATCATTGCCTCCAGATCTCATTTCTAAAGAAATGGAGCCCGAAAGAATATTTGATGCTGTAAATATCATACTTTCTTTGCAGGTGAGAAATTTCTAAATTCTAAAATATTGCAACTCCTGCAAAGAAATGGATAAAATAATTGGAGAATCATTACCCATAATCTAAGAATTTTTGTTTTATAGAGTAAAGAAGGCGGCCTATCATGTTGGGAGCCTGTGCGCGGTGCAAAGTGGCTAGAGGTAACTCCTTGCTTCTACTAAACTTTTCTTCCTACTCATTATTCTTGTTAATCATTGTCTAATACTCCTTTGCTCTTCTACTATTATGGCTGTTGATTCAAATTTTCTTCAGCGGCTAAATCCAATGGAATTTGTTGAGGACATTGTTATTGAGCATGAGTATGAATTTTAACACATTGTATTCTATATATTTTAACGCTTTTTTGTATCACATAATCACTTAAATATTTCTAATTTAGCAACTTGATGCAGCTATCCAGAATGCACATCCTCAGCAATTCAGGCATTAATGATGTTCATGAAGTTTTACCCAAATCACAGGACAACAGATATTAAGAATCATATTACGAGCGGAGTAAACTATCTGCAGAACAGCCAAATGCGTGATGGTTCATGGTATGTTGTTGTTCTACTTCTCTCACAGTTTCTGTCAAATTGAGGAGCGTAAAAGGAAGAGATTGCCAAGTAATTAGTCTACTAAGCAGTTATTAGCCCACTCATAAACCTTGACATAGGTATGGAAAATGGGGGATTTGCTTCATTTATAGCACATGGTTTGCACTAGATGGGTTGGTGGCTGCGGGCAAGACATATCGTGACTGTTCTGCAGTGCAGAGAGGTGTTGATTTTTTACTTAAAATTCAATGCCTTGATGGTGGATGGGGGGAGAGTTATCTCTCTTGCACTAATAAGGTAATGTTATTAACTTTTGATTAATTGTTGTTTAGTTATTGTTTTGGTACATACTTAAGTCCTAATGGAAAAAATGCTTAACCCCCGAATTTTGTACCAAAAGTTTGTAAGGAATAAGTTGTCTGGTGATAAATCCACCAAAGTGATCATAATTGGCCCACCATAAATACGACATGACCATTTGTCAAGGGGCATTGCGCATTATTAACATCAAAATCAATCACAAATAAGAAAAGTAAGGGCATACATTCCCTTAGAACAAGAAAGAAAATCCTTGATTAATTTAATGTTACTCTAATGAGCATGCCTATTAATACAACTTGTTTAAAGTAGGTTCTTCCATAAGTTTGTCGATTGATATAGCATTACTCAAGTCTAGTCCATCTTATTTGATCAGGATATGTCATATTGATTTGTCAGAGATAACACTGGGATTTTGATGTTATCATTGATTCAGATCTACACTCCCCTTGAAGGACATAGATCAAACTTAGTACAAACCGCATGGGCTATGTTGGGTCTAATTCACGCAGGACAGGTTAGTAGTTCAAATATATAGTAGAAGGCTTTGTGTTTCTCAATTATTGTCAAGATGACATGTAGTAAGGTTTGGTTAATGACTTGCCACTGCTGGAAATAGGCAGAGAGAGACCCAACTCCTCTTCACCGTGCAGCAAAGTTGCTAATCAATTCTCAAAAGGAAGATGGCAGCTATGCTCAACAGGTATCCGCTCATTAATTCCAAAATTAAAATGGGAAACATAGAATATTGATGCACAAGCACAATAATTTGGTCGATAATACTTTTTCTTTGTCTGAGAGAACTAGCTAACGAATAACAAGTTCAAAAACTTCATTCCTATACATACTAACTTTTTTGCTGCATTTTGTTTCTTTTTTTAGGAAACTTTGGGAGTCTTCGCTACCACCTGTACGTTGCACTACCCAATGTACAAGAATGTTTTTCCATTATGGGCTCTAGCAGAATACTGCAAACATGTTGTAAAGAAAACTGAGTAATTTTGGACAAACTGCAATATCGGTGTGTATAATCTTTGCTGTAATTTTTGTGGATTTATTCGTGGGCTATTGCTATACCAGGCGCCACAAATGATTCTATTGTTAGCATTTATTTAATAACCAATCCTTATGGGTTTAATTATTGGACTTCTATCTTTTCCTGAAATCAAATAGCAAAAAAACTGGTATAATAATGAAGATAACCAAAAATATGGGATTAGTGGGGTAAGTGAAAGGAGAAATAACTCCCTAGTACTAGAATTTAGAACAAAACTAAGTATCATTTCTGAAATAAAATAGCAGGAAATTTTGATAAAGTTCCTGCTTAAGCATCCAGTACAATTCTGTGAACAATTCAAGTGAAGAATAACGTATACTAGCTCACACCATATCAATATATCGTACAATACAGGGTTAATCAAACCAATGTAATACATTGGATAAAGAATTATTGAAATATACTGTTGAAACTATTAGAAATCCAAATAGACAAGCATCTACCTCCAAATGCTCCTCTATGTGAACCTTAAGCGTTCATCTCTTCTAGGAAAGGATAATCAGTGTATCCAATGACAGAATCATTAGTATAGAAGGTGGCTCTATTGTACTTGTTTAGAGGAGCATTAAGCTCAAATCTCTTTGGCAAGTCTGGATTGGCTAAGAAGTGCCGGCCATACGCCACTAGATCGGCGCGGTTTTCTTCCACTGCTTTGTTTCCATCTTCCCTGCCATAGCCTCCAGCAACAATGAAAGTACCATTAAAAGCCTTTCTCATCGGCAAAAGGCTGTGAAGGGTCTCAAATTTTTGTCCTATCAACTTCATTCTTGGCTCAATCATATGGCAATATAGAATGTTATACTTGTTCAAGGCCTGGACCATGTAAAGCCCCAAGGCTTCTGGATTCGAGTCTCCGGATTCCATGTAATCTGCAAATGGAGATAACCTGATCCCAACTTTATCAGCTCCTATCTCCTTGACCACAGCTTCAACTACTTCCAGAGCAAACCTGCAACGATTCTCCAGAGATCCTCCATATTGGTCTGTGCGATCATTTATGTTGTCTTTCAAAAACTGGTCAATGAGGTAGCCATGAGCCCCATGTATCTCTACCCCATCAAAACCTGGGGATCAAGACAACAATATCAGCATACAGAAAGGGGTAAAAAGTATATATTGGGCAGGAACTTCACCAACTAGGCTATCAAGCTAAAAGGCCTGAATAAACTTTATGCCTGCTAAACAAAATGGAAAAAGGACGTACCAGCTTCTATAGCATTCCTTGCAGAAAGTCTAAAATCATTCACAATTTGGGGGATTTCATCTGCTCTAAGTCGCCTTGGAGGTGTGAATTCATTAGTGTGTTGAGAATAAGGTGCTTTGTCGGTAGAAGAGACAGGTGCTTGCCCATTTGGTTGGTAACCTGCAAGTAATAATAACAGAAACAGAGTAAGGATCCCAACCCAACTAAAATTAAGTAAATCAAACAGATCATTTTACAAGTGCTGACCGAGAATAGATTGGGGAACACACAAAGATTGTAATATGGTACCACTATACTTGAAACAAAGTGTTCCTTTGGATAGAACCAAAGAAGAATAATGGAAGAAGATGAATGTCAAAAGATAGTGTCCTCTCAAGCAAAATTTAAACCGTCAGAGATGTACTTTTTCATGGTCAAACATATGATAGTCAATAGACAACATCATCAGCATGATACTCCAAGACTTATTCTAGTATTGTCATTGTCCTATAAAAGGTAGTGGGAAAAAAGGTACCACTTGTATCAGCAATACAACACACAAAGAGATGTGCCTTATGGAGGCTCAAGGCTGAAAAAACTTATCATTCTGCATGCAGTTTAAGCTAAGTGCTAGCTAGCTCATGACAATTCTGGACAAAGCAAACAAATGGCAAGTACTCACCCGAATTCGAAACCCTTCCAACATGCCAAATTTGACAGAAGAAAACACCACCTTTAGCATGAACTGCATCTACAATGGGTTTCCATGCCTCAACCTGCTCCTTGGTCCAGACACCTGGCGTTTGTGGGTACCTTTAAGAGATGGAAGCAAACAAGAATCCAAAAGCAATGTTTAGAATTGAAGTCTAATAGTGAAGGATGCGCATAATAAAATTAGGCTGGCCTTTCAATTCAAAACGCACAAGTGTAGCTAGATAGATAGTCAATCTAGGTAGGTTGTGATTAAACTTACCCTTGAGCCGTGTCAGAGACACCAGTGGCCTCAGCTATCAGAAGACCACCTGGAGAAGTTCTCTGTGAATAGTACTTGATGGCGTGAGGCTGAGGGACAGCATTTGGAGATCTCGATCTAGTCAATGGAGCCAAAACAACTCTGAAAATAAACAGAGGACAACCAAATCAGTCTAGTTTAGAAAAACATCTACACCTAGAGAGGAAGTAGGTCGAGAATACAGGACTAGTGGCCCAGCTTAAACCCAGAAAATCACAGACTCAAGATAAACCACAGGGGCATAACACAACTGAGTGACAATAGCATTACTACCCAGAAAAAGTTGACAAATTGAAAGATTGCAGCTACTAAACTAAGAAACCCTCAACCCTCTTAATATCATATACTAAATGTAGTCAACAACCAAATATAAGGAAGAAAAAGAAAGAAAGGAAATACCTGTGAGAAAGATTGAATTTTCCCATTCTGTAAGGGGTGATGAGAGGAACAATGGCCTTTTGAGCAGCAGACATTGTCTTGTCTTTGATTGTTTTTTTTTTTTTTCCTTCTTTCTCTGGTTTTCAAGATTCTGTCTTTTGTGGGTAACACTAAGATAGGAAGAACTTGTCTTGAATTCGGAAATGGCGATAATGGAAGAATGGAAGAAGCAAGTGCTTGGTTCGCATATTTATAGCCCTAAAGGATGGCACCACAAAAACAAATCCAAGGTGGGGTCTTTCCAAAAAAGTAGAAACACACATGAAGGAGTTTGGGTGTGTGATTACGTTTGCAGCTACGTATGTGTAAATGCCGGTTCAGGAGGTTTATTGTCCAATGTTCACTGTCGACTACAATAAAAACGTGATATAAAACATTAGCATCTGCTTACTTTTGATTCTTTCTCCCTCAAATAGTTTTGGATGGTGATATATTACTTTTGCGAGATGTGAAATGTTGTTCTTCCTGCATCCATCCGTCAATTTGCAGCAGTCAACATATTCTTATTATGATTTTTTTTTGGTTGAATTTCTCAACACTATTGAATTTATTTTTCAGTTCATTACTATATCAATTTCAAATTCTATTATAATTTTTTTTGGTTGAATTTCTCAACAGTATTGAATTTATTTTTTAGTTCATTACTATATCAATTTCAAATTCTTAGTTTTTGAGATTTATGGACCATATGGATTAATATTTCAAGATTGATATTACCTCTTTTTTCCTTTTTTTTTCAAACAAATTCAAATATTTTATAAATTTTTATTTTAATTTCCACATCAATTTACAAGACCAACTAATTACCGTTATATTTTTCATACATATAGGATAGATGGAGTTAATATTCAAGTCAAATTTATTGTTATCCTCATAATGATATTAACACTAGAGGTCTAACATCATTAATCATTATCAAGATCAAGGGAAAGAAAATAAAACTATTTGGACAATAACGATAAATTTATGCACGTGCACACCTATATAATCCAGTCAATATCGCTATTTAGTTCCCACATAAGACTTTATTTGACATACACAATGACGGTACCTTTGTGCAAAGCAAACGCGTGAGACAACGTGGGCCGATGTTGTTGCCCCACCAAGAATCTCAATAACTGTCTATTTCCTAATGTTTTCTTCAATTTGACCACCCCTAATTTGAGACCCCCTTGAGTAGTTTTTTCTCTCTTTTTTCTCGAGGAACGACCCCCTTCAGTAGTTAATTACTCCAATTTTGACCAAAAATCCAAGTCAGAATTATTAGGAAAAAACTTCACGATCTTGAACATAGCCGTAAAATGGGGATTATCCATCATGGACTGTGTTATTGACACCCCTTTGCAAGGGAGCATTTTATAAGGAGCGATGTGTAGACGCACCAGATTCATCTCCAAAGAAAATAAAAGAATATTCCGCAAAGGTGGAGATTACAAGGTATATTTTCATTAAAATTTTCTATAAGTAGGTGTAAGTTGTTTGGGATAGCTTGTCAGAAATTATTAAGTTGTGTTTTACGTTTTAAATAACCATAATAAATTACTTTATGCTGCTTGTATTTTAAAGTTTTAAATTCTTTATTTATAAATGATTATAAATTACTAATATTTCTTTATTTTCGTGACAAAGTGATAAACTTTTCAAGCTATATTTGTCTATCTGTACTATACTATCTATAAAAGCACGGCGAAATAGCCGAAAATACAAAATTGTCCCTATTCATTATTAGTATTAATATTATTATTATAATTAATAAATTATAAATCCTTTAAATTATATTAATATTATTCTTATTTTATTAAGACCAACGGCCAAAAACAAATTCTATTACTCTCCTCACACACCTCCCACCCTAAAATTCTCAAAAACACTAACTACATATATATCTTATTTCCTATCTTCTTCTTTTTTTTTTTTCTACGTGGAGCCTTGATCCAAATAAGAACCCCCATCATCCCATATCATTTGTTTTTGTTTCAGAGGAATCAAATCAAGAATCTAATATTTATTTTTTTTACAAACTTAAATCAATAATTTAGGTATTTTTTATTTACTTAGAAATAAATAATTAATTATAATAAATAAATTTATAATTAGTTTATTTTTTTACCCTACCACGTGCATCGCACATGAAAAGGACTTGTACATCAAAAAGGGGAAAAACATCAAGTTCTCAAACCAAAACGTCAACCGTTTGGTTTGGCGGCTCTCACAGTATACACACACACAAACCGTCCAAAAAATCAAGAGGTTTCTCATCAATACTAGAAATTTTAGAAAGAAGAAGAGAAAAGCATAAAAGCTTCCGCCGCATCATTATCAAATCAAATATTCCCCACAAAAGCACCAAAAAGAATAACTGGGAATCCGCTTTCAAGAAGGGTAGGCATAAATAAAAATTAAGAAACTAAAAAGAATGATAAGCATAGAATTTTGTGGGGGCAGGCAAATCTTCATGAATATTAAAACCAAACCTCTCCTATGAAACGTCTACCATGCCACTTACTGGCTCCTCCTCATATCCATTATTAAATAAACCATACCCTTGATCAAAGTGTTTAACCCAACCCATGAACACACTTAACAAATCTCCAAATCAGAATCAAAAACCAAAAAGATATGGGCGCAAAGACAAATTTGTAACAGTGAGACCCATGTTGATGCGTTATGTGTATGCTTGGGCAAGGCCCATATAGTGCCTTTTTTGTCTATTTTAAGGCCCATGGTGGTTTACATCCATAGACAAAGAGTTAGTTGTTTTACCCATCTTCCAACTAAACTACTCGAACACCACATTCGTCATGGGCCTATTCATTTGTGAACGGTTAGAAAGTTAATAAATCTGGAATTTACCTTGGATATAGATGTTGTTGTCACAATTTGTCCTTTTTGTTTTTTTTTTTTTGAACTGGTCACAATTTGTCCTTGGCATTTGTATGTCCGACAAAACTAGAAAGTAGGAGATTGTTGTGCAACCCAGACCGGCCCAACTGGTTGAACTTTGGTAACTATGACCCAAAGGCAAATCCAGGATTTTTACCCCTCCGTTTATAATATCTAAAAAATCGGTCTGGTCATGACTGGTTCTTCGGGTCTCCTGGGTTTAGTGACCCATTTCCGGTTTTTACTGGGCTATGAATCAAAAAATTTTCATAATTTTATCTTGGTCGGGCTATGGTTAGACTTTTTCATTGGACCATTTCTAAAAAAATGAATTTTCACTATTAATTCAACTACTGGTCATACCCGATTGAACACCAGTTAGACCTCTAAATCCGCAACCCGGCTATTACAATAGGTCAATGGCCAAGCCGGGTTCAATAACCTTGAGTAGGTGGACACCCCGGTATAGAGCATTTGTGACTCGTAGACTCTCCAATGCTTATGGGGTAAATCGTATATATAGGTCCGTACTATTTCAAAAGTATCGTTTGGGGTCTGTACTATTTTTTGTCCCTTTTACGGGTCTATACTCTTATTTGTCGTCCCTTTTAGGCGTCTCGGGCAATCTACGTCATCAGCGGGGCTGCCCGAGACCCCTAAAAGGAACGAAAAATAAGAGTACAAACCCGTAAAAGGGACAAGAAATAGTTCAGACCCCAAAACGATACTTTTGAAATAGTACGGACCCTATATATGCGATTTACTCGGAAAAAAACTCATGTACAACCCCTAGGGAAACTACCGTAAAGTAGAAAATGGCCATAACTTCTTGCTCGGAACTCGTTTTGGGTTAAATTTTTTTTCCTCATTCTTATTTTAATATGTTATAATGGATAGTATCAGTCTCCACATGCAGCTCGAAATTTGAAAAATTCGCATAAAACTCGTGCTGTAAATTCAAAAATGGCCATAACTTCTCGTCCGGAACTCGTTTTGGTTCAAATTTTTTTCCTCATTCTTATTTTAACATGGTATAAAGGATTGTATCAGTCTCCACTCTTATCCCGAAATTTGAAAAAATAGCAGAAAAACTAATGTACTAAGCCCTAGAGAAAACGACCGAGAACAAGAAAAAGGCCATAATGAGTTATTAGTTCCGGACGAGAAGTTATGGGGTCTGTACTATTTCAAAAGTATCGTTTGGGGGTCTGTACTATTTCTTGTCCCTTTTACGGGTCTGTACTCTTATTTTTCGTTCCTTTTAGGGGTCTCGGGCAGCCCCGCTGATGATGTGGACTGCCCGAGACCCCTAACAGGGACGAAAAATAAGTGTATAGACCCGTAAAAGGGACGGAAAATAGTATAGACCCCAAACGATATTTTTGAAATAGTACGGACCCTATATATGCGATTTACCCATGCTTATGTTAGAATAAGGAATAAGGAAATTTGTTCATAAAAAATAGAAAGGCAAGAGAAAGTTTTGCTTTGACATACATAGCACGGGCCCTTTTGTAGGAAAATTCAGCATTCTTGGTGCTTTATCTAAACAATTTGTAGAAAGACTCAGCAGTCTTGGTGTTTTACCTAGACATAAGCCCCAACCTTTATATTAGACCTGGACCGGAATCTAATCATTATCTTTGGGCCTGCTTGAATATTATTTGACAAGTTATAGATTTATTTAAAGTTGTGCATGGCATTCTAACAGCAAACTAGTCTAAACACCAAATTAAGGGGCACAAGTCTTTTGTTTATTATTGGAATAAGAGGAGAGGAACAGGTTACAACTGTGTCTTTTGTTTATTATTAGTTGGTGACATTTTATGTGCTTCGCGAGAATCAATAAAGAAAACCCGCAAGTTCCATGCTGCACTGCAAGTTCATGGAATAGATTTTCTTTCTTTTTTAGATACTAAAGTAATTAAGGATGAGAAAGTATTGCATGCATTGTGGGTTATTTATTTCTACAACTACCAAGGAAATGAGGAGATACTATCTTCACTTCCCAAAGTATGGAATGTGGGTTGTTTCTACAACTACCAAGGCTTCTGGTGTCGTGCAAAGAGAGTTCGTGCCATAGCTGATAGCTTCCTGGCAAAAGCACTTTCAAGCAGAAAACACAGACACCGATATTGTAACCATGCCAAAATCAGGTACCACTTGGTTGAAAGCTTTGGTTTAATTATGCCATCAAAACACGTTCAATATACACCCCTCCTCAAAGTCCATCGCACTCATTTAACCCTCACGACCTTGTGCCTTTCGAGTACAATATTATGCAAACAATCAAGTTCCTGATCTATCTACAATGCCATCCTCTAGGATGCTTGCAACCCTCGTACAATATATACCTTTCTTTGCCAGAGTCCATCAAGAATTCTAGCTGTAGAATGTGCGTGGGTTGCAAACATCCTAGCGCATGGCATTGCAAAGAGGTCAGTAATTTGTTTGTTTGCATAAAGATTGTACTCAAAGAAAGAATAATATAACAAAGGCACAAATTTAACAGGTATGTTTTTTATTTTTAAAAGTTAATTATATGAAGCTAATTATTTAGTTTTTTGGACACCTTCATCTTTTGAATATAATCTATGCTTTTTTTTATTCTGTTATTCATCTACATTTTTTTTATTTATAAATTTTGTTGTTATTTTATTTTTGTTAAAAAATATTATTAAACTTTTTAGTTATCTTTTAAATTTTTTGGTTCTTTTATATTAATCTCTTAAATTTTTTGGTTATATTATTTTGATTATTTTATTTTTTATATAATTAGATGGTTATTTATTTCATTTTTTAAAATTTTTTGGCTATATATTCTAAAAAAAATATTTTGACAGCTAAAATATTTTTGTTCATTTCATATATGGAATTGATACCAAAGCTATAAGTATACAGTACAATTCTGTGAACAATTCAAGTGAAGAATACCGTATACCAGCTCACATCAAATCAATATTTCTTACAATACAGGGTTGAATGTAATACATTGGATAAAGAATTATTGAAATATACTGTTGAAACTATTAGAAATGCTAATAGACAAACATCTATCTCCAAATGCTCCTCTCAATGAACACTAAGCATTGATCTCTTCTAGAACTGGATAATCAGTGTAACCAATGACAGGATCACTCGTATAGAATGTGGCTCTATTATACTTGTTTAGAGGAGCATTAAGCTCAAACCTCTTTGGCAAGTCTGGATTAGCTAAGAAGTGCCGGCCATACGCAACAAGATCCGCGCGGTTTTCTTCCACTGCTTTGTTTCCATCTTCCCTGCCATATCCTCCAGCCACAATGAAAGTACCATTGAAAGCCTTTCTCATAGGCAAAAGGCTGTGAGGGGTCTCAGATTTTTGTCCTAACAACTTCATTCTTGGCTCAATCATATGGCAATATAGAATGTTATACTTGTTCAAGGCCTGGACCATGTAAAGCCCCAAGGCTTCGGGATTCGAGTCTCCGGATTCCATGTAATCTGCAAATGGAGATAATCTGATCCCAACCTTATCAGCTCCTATCTCACTGACCACAGCTTCAACTACTTCCAGAGCAAACCTGCAACGATTCTCCAGAGATCCTCCATATTGGTCTGTACGATCATTTATGTTGTCTTTCAAAAACTGGTCAATGAGGTAGCCGTGAGCCCCATGTATCTCTACCCCATCAAAACCTGAGGGTCAAGACAACAATGTCAGCATACAGAGAAGGGTAAAAACTATATATTGGATAGGAACTTCACCAAGCTATCCAAAGACTTACCCGCTTCTATAGCATTCCTTGCAGAAAGTCTAAAATCATTCACAATTTGAGGGATTTCATCTGTTCTTAGTCGCCTTGGAGTTGTGAATTCATCAGTCTGTTGAGCATACGGTGCTTTGTCTGTAGAAGAGACAGGTGCTTGCCCATTTGGTTGGTAACCTGCAAGCAATAGTAGCAGAACCAGAGTAAGGATCCCAACCCAACGGAAACAGATCAATGTACAAGCGCTGACCAAGGATCGAATTGGGGAACACAAAGATTGAAATGGTATCACTACACTTGAAACAGAGTATTCCTTTGGATTACTATATAAAAAAAAAAAGAGTATTCCTTTGGATAAAACGGAAGAAGAATCACAGAAGAAGATTGTGTGTTTTCAAGCAAGATTTGAACAAACAGAGATGTATTTTTTCATGGTCAAACAAATGAGTCAATAGGCAACATCAACAGTGACGGGCAAGATGGTTCTAGCATTGTCATTGTCGAATAAAGGGTAGTCGGAAAAAGTTGGATGGAGAAGCTTAAGCCCACATGCCAAAATTGTACCATTTGTATCAGCAACACAATAAATTTAAGCAGGAAAGGAGAAGAACAAATGAACAAAGAGATGTGCATTATGGAGGATCTTTAAGTACGAAAATCCTATCACTCTACATACACTTTAAGCTAAATGCTACCTAGCTCATGCCAACTTCGAACAAAGCAAACAAATGGCAAGTACTCACCAGAATTCGAAACCCTTCCAACATGCCAAATTTGACAGAAGAAAACACCACCTTTAGCATGAACTGCATCTACAATGGGTTTCCATGCTTCAACCTGCTCCTTGGTCCAGACACCTGGCGTTTGTGGGTACCTTTAAGAGGTGGAAAGAAACAAGAATCCAGAAGCATTGTTTAGAATTGAAGTCTAATTGTGAGGATGCACATAACAGAATTAGGCCATCCTTTCAACTCAAAAGCATATATGTAGCTAGGTAGGTTGTGATCAATCAAACTCACCCTTGAGCTGTGTCAGAAACACCAGTGGCCTCAGCTATCAGAAGACCACCTGGAGAGGTTCTCTGTGAATAGTATTTGATGGCGTGAGGCTGAGGGACAGCATTTGGAGATCTCGATCTAGTCAATGGAGCCAAAACAACTCTAAAAATAAACAGACGACAATCAAATCAGTCTAGTGTAGAAAAACACCTACAGCAAGAGAGGAACTCAGTAGAGAATACAGGACTAGTGGCCAAGCTAAGACCCAATAAATCACAGACTCGAGAAAAACCACAGGGCAGAACACAACTGACTGACAATAGCATATTAGCATTACTACCCAGAAAAAGTTGACAAATTGAAAGATTTCAGCTACTAAATTAAGAAACCCTCTACCTTTTAATATCATATACTAAATGTAGTCAACAACCAAATATAAGGAAGAAAAAGAAAGGATGGAAAGACCTGTGAGAAAGATTGAATTTTCCCATTTTGTAAGGGGTGATGAGAGGAAGAATGGCCTTTTGAGCAGCAGACATTGTCTTGTCTTTGAATGTTTTCAAGATTCTGTCTTGTGGGTAAAACTAAGATAGGAAGAAGTTGTCTTGAAAGCGGAAATGGCGATGGAAGAAGCAAGTGCTTGGTTCGCATATTTATAGCCCAAAAGGATGGCACCATAAAAACAAATCCAAGGTGGGGTCTTTCCAAAAAAGTATAAACACACATGAAGGAATTTGGGTGTGTGATTACGTTTGCAGCTACGTATGTGTAATGCTGCCGGTTCAGGAGGTTTATTGTCCCAATTGGTTGGGTGGTCACTGTCGACTACAATAAAAACGTGATATCAAACATTAGCATCTGCTTACTTTTGATTCTTTCTCCCTCAAATAGTTTTGGATGGTGATATATTACTTTTGTGAGATGTGAAATGTTGTTCTTCCTAATCCTGCATCCATCCGTCAATTTGCAGAAGTCAACATATTCTTATTATGAATTTTTTTTGGTTGAATTTCTCAACACTATTGAATTTATTTTTCAGTTCATTACTATATCAATTTCAAATTCTTAGTTATTGAGATGTATAGACCATATGGATTAATATATATAGATTGATATTACCTCTTTTTCCTCAAATTCAAATATTTTTTTGAACTTTTATTTTAATTTCCACATCATTTTTTTTTTTGGTCAAAGAGGTGATGCTAAGCTTGTATTAGATTAGTTGGTTCAAGTTGTTTTAATTTAATCAAAAGATCTTGAGTTCGAGCCGCAACACAGCAGCCAAATTTATTGTTATCCTCATGATGATATTAACTCTGAGAGGTCTATACATTACTGCAAAATTACACTCCTAAATCGAACATCATTACTCCCTCCGTTCCGAATTAATTGACGTTTGAGTGAAAAAAATTTGTTCCAAAAAATTGACGCTTTATAATTCTCAATGATCATCAATTGAAGTTTTTTTATATTTATCCTTAACTTTACATAACAATTACATCTAGGTTGTTTAGTTTTATTAAAAGTGAAATAAGGATAAATTAGTTAAATAATCTTAAATTCTAGGCTATTAATTATTTTTTTTAATGTGTAGATACTTTAAACTTCAATTTAAACGGAATGGAGGGAGTAATTATTATCAAGGTCAAGTGAAAGAAAAGAAAACTATTTGGACAATAATGATAATTTTAAGCACGTGCACACCTATGTATAATCAAATCAATTTCGTTATTCAGTTCCCACCTAGGACACGTATACAATGACGGTACTTTTGTTTTGTGCAAAGCAAACGCGTGAGACAACGTGGGCCGATTTAGTGACCCACCAAGAATCTCAATAATTGTCTATTTCCTAATGTTTTCTTTAATTTGACCACCCCTAATTTGAGAGCCCTTTTTAATTTTGACCAAAAATCCAAGGTCCGATTTTAATAGGAAAAACTTCATGATCTTGAACATAGCCGTAAAATAGGGATAATCCATCATGGACTGAGTTATTGCCGCCTTTGCATCTTTTCTTTTGGGGAGCATTTTGTAAGGAGCAATGTGTAGAGTCTGTAGACCCACCACCATATTCATCTCAAAAAAAAAAAAAAATATTCCAGTAGGTGGAGGATACTTGGTATATTTTCATTAAAAATGTCTGTAAATAGGTGTAAGTTTTGTTAGGAATAGCTTATCATAAATTATTAAGTTACGCTTTACGTTTTAATTGGAAGTTACACATAACCATAATAAATTACTTTATGTTGCTTGTATTTTAAAGTTTTACAGTTTTTATTTATAAATGATTATACATTACTAGTATTTCTGTTATTTTCGTGATAAAGTGATAAATTTGTCAAGCTATTCATTAAAAAGGAAAAAAAAAATCAAGTTCTCAAACCAAAACGTCAACCGTTGTTTTGGCGGCTCTCACAGTACACACACACATGAACCGTCCAAAAAATCGAGAGGTTTCTCTTCAATTCTAGAAATTTAAAGAAGAAGAAAAGGAAGAAGAGAAAAGCATAAAAGCATCCTCCGCATCATTTATCAAATCAAATCTTCCCCACAAAATTACAGAGAATAACTAGATGGGGAATCCACTTTCAAGAAGGGTAGGCAGGCATAAATAAAAATTAAGAAACAAGAGAGAATGATAAGCATAGAATTTTGTGGGGGCAGGCAAATCTTCACAAATATTAAACAGCATGAAAACCAAACCTCCCCTATGAAACGTCTCCCAAGCCGCTTACTGGCTCCATCATAGCCATTATTAAATAAAGCACACCCTTGATCAAATTGTTTAACCCAAACCCATGAACATACTTAACAAATCTCCAAATCAGAATCAAAGACCAAATTGTCTACCAAGCCGCTTACTGGCTCAAAGACGAATTTGTAATTGTGAAATCCATGTTGATGGGTTATGTGTATGCTTGGGCAAGGCCCATAGTGCTTTTCTTAATATATATTTATCGCCCATAGTGGTTACATCCATAGAGTTGGTTATTTTACCCATCTTCCAACTAAACTACTCTAACAGTTGAAGTGCATGAAATTACGCATAGTTTACAGCTCACACTGTCGTCTTTTGGCTTTGCATTCATCTATTATTCATGCATTTAGGTATCAAATCACTTCTTTTACCATCAAAACTACCTTTCCTCATCCTTGGTTTCGTTCAGGCGCATTTTGGTGCAATTTGGAGTTTATTTGGCGACTTTTGGTTCAGCAGCGCCGCTGCTAGTACAAATGGTCCAGACTGCCAACAGCGACGCTTTCGGCATGAAGCTTCGAATCAGAACTTTATTTTTGACGAATTTCTCCTACATCTTAGGAGCTTGAAGTCGGTGCATTTGGAAGTTCCCTCTTTGGAAAGAAGTTTTTGCCACTTTTATGAAGATTTCTTATTCTCCAAGATTTAGGGTTTTTAGTTGAAGGCTTTATAAATATGAAGAGATAAAAACCCTAAGGACACAGGGGTTCTACTGGAAGAAGTCGGCAACAAGTTTTGAAGGCGAAAGAAAAGTGACTCTCTTTAGATTTTTGCAATTGTAATGACGACAACCATGTTTTTACTATTTCTTTATTCCTCCATGAACTAAATCTTCTATCTAGGTTCAAGGGATGTAGCTACAGATTCATGTTTGGTTTATAATTCAGTTTCTGGTTTTCGTTGATTCGTTTCTATCTTGATTTGATATAGAGTGCTTAACAGTGTCTATGGCCTGATCACCCATAAACACTACCTTAGACGACTTAGCGACGGGCCTAACGGTGAAACTAGGAACTCAGAACGTTCTATATCAGGCCTCTACTTTACCTGCTGTCGAAAGAAGTTTTTAGGGTAGTTGAGGATAACAGCGCTTGGCACAGCGACACTGCGCCCTAGGAAAGAGCTTCACTGGCGAAAGCGGGCTGTTCGGAACTAGGGTAGGTTTGTTTCTATACGTGACAATAGTAATAAACACTTTAGGTCAGGTTGCCCTTCAAGATAGGCGAGTTAAAGCATCCGAACATTGGTTTGTACTTCGACAGCGACGCTGTAGTGAACCCCGAAAAACCTAGGTTTCCCATCACTGCTTTCTAAACCTCCAGAACTCGATCTTAGTTGATTTACTCTGCTTTAATTTACTTCCGATTTAATTCACTCTTTTATTTATTGTTTATTTAGTTTATTAATTGCGAGCACTGCTCTCAAATCTCGGTATATTTACTTTTATGTTTTTTTATCAGTCTAATCAATTGAGGAGTGCTAAGGACAGTGTTATTTTCCAGTCCCTGTGAATCCCTTGTTTACTACAGCAACGCTGTATACTTGCAGCACGTTTTGCGACGAACAACACCCCCATTTTTTCATGTGCCTATTCATTTGTGAATAATAAATCTGGAATTTGCCTTGGATATAGATGTTGTTGTCACAATTTGTCCTCCGCAATTGTATGTCCTAGAAAAGTAGAAAGCAGGTGGACACCCCGGTATAAAGGGTTTGTGGCTCGGAGCTCTCCAATGCTTCTTAAGTTAGAATAAGGAAATTTGTCCGTGAAAAATAGAAAGGCAAGAGAAAGTTTTGCTCAACATACTCTTAACTTAGCACTCTTGGTGCTTATCTAATCTTCTTCCTGCTCATAATTTTCAGAAGTCCTTTTTCAAGAAGATGGATTCCAACTCCAAGAGAGTACGCAACTGCATTTCACATATTAGGCTTAGCATTAGTTGCTGAGATTTTCAGTTGATCATTTCGACCAACGAGGCTATAATCCTCATCCTTTTGGGTATATATTGTTAGCATATATACGTTTGTTGGAAGAAACCCTGATGATCAACATGTATAAATTGTGGCAAAAAAAAAATCAACATGTATAAATGGCATTGATCAAGAAGGGAGCATTAATATTGATGAAGGAGATGAGGAGCTACTATCTTCACTTCCCAAACTATGGAATGTGGGTTATTTCCACAACTACCAAGGCTTCTGGTGTCGTGCAAAGAGAGGTCGTGCCATAGCTTCCTGGCAAAAGCACTTTCAAGCAGAAAACACAGACACCGTAATTGTAACCATGCCAAAATGAGGTACCACTTTTTTTTGATGCTAAAATGAGGTACCACTTGGTTGAAAGCTCTGGTTTATGCCATTCAAACACGTTCAATATACTCCCCTTCTCAAAGTCCATTGCACTCCTTTAACCCTCACGACCTTGTACCTTTCTTCGAGTACAATATTCTTTATGCAAACAAACAAGTTCCTGACCTATCTGCAATGCCATCCTCCTGTGATGCTTTTGATACGCCTGGAAAGGACGTATCAAGAAAAGAAGGTTTAGAGAAGAGAAGAGAAGAAAATAAAAGATAGAGGAAATAGGATTCTTATTCATCTGACTATTTCTACAAAGGTGGGTGGCATATAAATATCCATGACATGACCATAACCGTTAACCTGATAAGGTATAACTGAGGTACGAATATGGTCAAAGTACACAGTACAATAACCCAACCATGGTAAGGTAGCCAGTAGCCAAATCCAACTTAACAACTCAACAAGACATAAAGGACACTCAATACTGAATAAGCAAATGACAAACATTACAAATAACAATACTGAAATAAGTAGACGACTAGTCACCGATTCCACACTGCATCAATACCCTCCCGTTCAAACAACCTTGTCCACAAGGTTGCGTTCAACTTCAAACTGTGCAGCCACAGCAGCAGCAAATTTAGGAAAGCGTGAAGCAATCATCTCAGCAAATTCCCAAGTAGCTTCTTCCTCTGTTTGACCAGACCATTGAATCAACCACTGAGTGGCAGCAGTATTGTTTCTAGGCACAATTCTTCTTTGTAAAATGGCAATAGGCTGCAAGCTGACTTCATCTAGAGGAACCAAGTTCGGATGAACTGGAGAAGGACTTAGTCCATCAGCCTTCTTTAATTGCAAAACATGAAAGACAGGGTGTATCTTGGCCCTTGGAGGCAATTCCAGCTTATAAGCAACAGGTCCAATACGTTGAACCACACAATAAGGTCCGAAGAAGCGAGGAGCCAGCTTAGTATTCGAACGCTGCTGCACTGAGCTCTGCCGGAATGCCTGCAACTTAAGAAAGACCCAATCTCCCACCAAGAACTGCCTGTCAGTGCGCCCCTTGTCTGCTAAATTCTTCATACGAACTTGAGCTTTGATGAACTGTTCCTTGAGCAACTTAATCATTTCCTCCTTAGTTTGAAGATGCTGATTGACTACCTTATTAACCGAATCCCCAGCTATATAAGGAACATGCAATGGAGGCGGATACCCAAACAAAGCTTGAAATGGGCTCATGTTCAAGGTGGAATGAAAGCTAGTGTTATACCAATGTTGCGCTAAGGACAACCACTTACTCCAAGCTTTAGGTTGCTGGTTACAAAAACATCTTAAGTATTGCTCCACACTGCGATTTACTACTTCACTCTGCCCATCTGTTTGAGGATGGTAAGCAGTAGAGTAGTATAAATGCACCCCTTGTAGACGAAAGAATTCCTTCCAGAATGAGCTCAGGAAAATTGGATCCCTATCTGAAATAATACGAGCTGGCAAGCCATGCATCTTGTAAACAGAATCCACAAAAACTTGTGCCACCGAGGAAGCTGTATAAGGATGAGAGAGAGCACAGAAATGAGCAAACTTTGTAAGAATGTCAACAATCACCATTATCACTTCTTTCCCACCCGATTTAGGCAAGCCTTCAATGAAATCCATAGTGACATCAGTAAACACTGCTTCAGGAACAGGTAAAGGCTGTAGTAAACCGGGGGAAGCAACATTTTCATATTTATTTTGCTGGCAGACAACACAGCCCCTCACAAACTCCCTTACTTGCCGATGCATTCCCTTCCAATAAAAATACATGCTGATGTGTTTAGTGGTAACAGAGGCATCAGAATGTCCACCCCAAGAAGTGGAATGGAAAAGAGTAATGATCTTCTATTGCAATACTTGATCTCGGCCAACTACCAATTTCCCAAGTCTTCTTAACAGTCCATTAGTCCAAGCATACTTGGGTATTATCTGACCTTGCTGCAATTGAGTGATCTTGGTCTGGAGTTTGTCATCACCTAGCCAAGATGCCTTAACTTCATCCAACAACCCAACATCGATACTTGAAATGGCAATAGTGAAAAGAGTGGCACTATGAATACGAGATAAAGCATCAGCAGCGACATTTTCCTTGCCTTTCTTGTAGCTGATTTCATAATCCAAAGCAAGAAGTTTAGCCAACCAAGCAGCCTGACTAGTAGTAGTAACCCGTTGTTCCAGCAAATGCTTCAAGCTTTGATGATCAGTTCTAATAATAAAAGTGTTGGTCCAACAAGTACCTTTCCCATTTTTCAACTGCATAAAGAATAGTTAGTAGTTCTTTCTCATAAACTAATAGAGAGGCATGTTTGGGAGCAAGAGCTTTACTAGCATAGGCGATTGGATGTCCAGCTTGCATAAGTACTGCACCTATTCCACCACCAGAGGCATCAGTTTCGATCTCGAAGGGTTTAGAAAAATCTGGGAGAGCTAGAACAGGGGCTGTAATCAGTGCATTTTTTAGCTTGTCAAAAGCCAAATGTGCAGTAGGGGACCAATAAAAAGAATTCTGCTTCAAGAGATCATTAAGTGGCTTCGAGATTAACCCATAATGAGCTATGAATCTTCGATAATAGCCAGCAAGGCCTAGAAACCCCTTGAGATCTCTCACCGAAAGTGGTAAAGGCCAATTCTGGACAGATTCAATCTTCTTTGGGTTTGTACTCACTCCATCACTAGAAATATAGTGACCCAAATATTCCACCTTGCGCACACCAAAGACACACTTGGATCTTTTTAAATAAAGAAAGTTCTCCTGGAAGATCATAAAAACCTGCCGCAAATGCTCCAAGTGCCTTTCAATAGAAGGGCTGTACACTAATATGTCGTCAAAGAATACAAGAACAAACTTCCTCAAGAAGAGCCTAAATAAAGCATTCATTAAGCTCTGAAATGTGGCAGGGGCATTAGTGAGGCCGAAAGGCATAACCAAAAATTCATAGTGCCCCTCATGAGTGCAAAAATTGGTCTTAAAAATATCAGCAGGGTGCATACGAATTTGGTGATATCCAGATCTCAAATCCAACTTAGAAAAAATAGCAGAACCATGCAGCTCATCAATTAACTCCTCAATTAAGGGAATAGGGAACTTATCTTTCACAGTACTGGCATTAAGGGCGCGATAATCGATACACATGCGCCAAGTTCCATCTTTTTTTCTTGACAAGCACTACAGGAGAAGAGAAGGGGCTGGTGCTATGGCGAATGATCCCTGCTTGCAGCATTTCATCAACAAGATGCTCAATAACATCTTTCTGTAGAGTGGAGTGCTTGTATGGACGAAGATTGATAGCAGAAGTACCCTCCATTAAAGGAATTCTGTGATCATGTGAACGAGGTGGAGGCAATGTTTTTGGTTCCTCAAAGAGAGTTGCAAACTCCTGCAAGAGTGGTTCAATAACAACCATAGCCCCTGGAACCAAATCAGCATCAGATGTAGTGACTGCTTCAGTAATAGAAAAGGAAGTTGGCTCGGTTTTTTCTTGCTGCAGCAAATATGGATTTTGAGCCAGTGCATGGAGGGAAGGTGGGCTATCCGTCAATCCCTGCAAAGTAACTTGCTGTCCAGCTTTACAATAAGTCAGTTGTTTAAGTTTGAAATTGCAAATCATATTATTAAACTGCTCCAACCAGTCAATTCCCAATACCAAGTCATAACCAGCAATATCCATAACAAGAACATCAGTAGTGTAAGAATGACCCTGCATACTCCAAGAAAAAATAGGGCAATGATTGGTACAGGACAGTGGTTTTCCATCTGCTATGGTAACCTTTAATGGAGGAATTGGATTAAGCAGACAGCCCAGCTTAGTTGCACAAGAAGAGCTCAAAATATTGGCAGAACTGCCAGAATCAATTAAGATATAAATTTGAACGGTGCCAACAGTTCCAAGGACCCGAATAGACTTGTTGCCAAATCCACCTGAAACTGCATAGAAAGGTACCTGCACATCCTGTACATCTTCAGAGTTAACATCAGTAGGTGAGTGGATAGAATATAGGATTTCCTCTCCACTCAAGTCCGGCTCATTATCATCAGCTTGGTCTCCGCCCACCGAAATAACAAAAAATTGTTTGTTTTTGCAGCGATGTCCCAGCTCAAATTTCTCCTTACAATAAAAACAAAGCCCCTTAGCACGCAAGGCCTCCCTCTCCTTAGGGTTAAGCTTAGTGAAGGTAGGGAATGGTTTTCGGAAGGTGTTAGTTTGGGAGGTGGAAGCTTCTGTTTTGGAGTAGGAAGGGGACGAGTGTGTGGTTGGAAGAGCCATTGGTTGTTGTTTGGGATAGGTGAGTAACAGTGGTGCTTTAGAGGGAAGGGAGCTCGGATAGGTTAGAGCTGGTAAGGGTTTTTTGGTGCGGGTGTAAGAGTCCCTTGCAATAAATTGAGCCTCCTTCATCTTGGCTAAAGAATAAGCATCTGTAAGATTTGCCGGTTTGAGACACCGGACATCTAACTCCAAATCCTCTCGTAACCCACCCAAGAATAAGCTCAGTGCATTGGCAGGGTCTATATTAACCCTGGTAGCTAGCTCATCAAAAGTATCCAAATAAACCTGAAGGTCACCCTCTTGGCGCAACTGTTTAAGAGCTGCCATAGGGTCATCATGGGTACGGCTACCAAACCGAGAACAAATAGCAAAACTAAATTCAGCCCAACTAACAGGGGTGGTAAAGGGTCGATTCTTAATATAAACTTGGTACCACTGAATTGCTTTCCCATCAAGATGAAGAGAAGCTAATCGCACCCTCTGGAGATCAGTAAGAAATTCATATTCAAAGTACTGATTGCAACGATAAATCCAGGCATTCGGGTCATAACCATCAAACCGGGGAAATTCTAGTTTTCGTTTTTTGGTAAGGATGAGTTGGTCATCAGTAACTGGGGTTGGCTTCCAAGAAGGCAGAGGTGAAGGAGAGTAGTGTAACCCATGACTAAAGAACCCAGAAGTAGGTAAAGAGACAGCAGGGAAAGATCCATCAACGGGCAACACAGGTGGTAATAGGGAAGAAGTTACCGAAGGAGAAGAGGATACCTCAAGGGAGTGGGTTACTGGTGGAAAGGTGGAAGTGGCAGTGGAAAATGGGATGGTGGTCATCCGAGAGGGAGACACGGAGCCGATTGGTGCTGAAAAGGTACCAAAAGTGGGTGCAGGAGTGGGTTGAGCTGCTAAAACCGTGGAGTAAGAGGGGAAGGTGCTGGGTCCAACAGAGAGAGCTGAAGAAGAGGCCGTGGTGGGAAGCGGCCCGAGGATCGAAGCCGACACAGCTGGGTAAGTGAGGGCCGGAGTAGATCTGGGGTAAAGGAGCTGTCGGAGCTCATTAAACTGAGAAGCGAGCTTAGTAACAGCATCAGAACTGTCACGTTGAAGCTGCTCCAACTGAGAGGTGACTTGTTGTTGCATCTCTGTTAAACGGGTCTGGGTCTCAAGTTGAAGCTTATCAAGATGGGAATGGGTATCCTTGGTGGAAGCCTTGAAGGCCTTATCAAGGCGTTTGAGGTCTTGAGAACGGGTACCGTCAGCCATCACGCCCACAGGTCCGGACGATGGCTCCGCTACCACTTGATACGCCTGGAAAGGACGTATCTAGAAAAGAAGGTTTAGAGAAGAGAAGAGAAGAAAATAGAAGATAGAGGAAATAGGATTCTTATTCATCTGACTATTTCCACAAAGGTGGGTGGCATATAAATATCCATGACATGACCATAACCGTTAACCTGATAAGGTATAACTGAGGTATGAATATGGTCAAAGTACACAGTACAATAACCCAACCATGGTAAGGTAGCCAGTAGCCAAATCCAACTTAACAACTCAACAAGACATAAAGGACACTCAATACTGAATAAGCAAATGACAAACATTACAAATAACAATACTGAAATAAGTAGACGACTAGTTACCGATTCCACACTGCATCAGCTTGCAACCCACGTACCATATCTTTCTTTGCCAGAGTCCATCAAGAATTCTAGCTGTACAATTGTTTATCTATGCAGGAATCCATTGGATACTTTTATCTCATGGTGGCATTTCATTTCCAAATTAAAAGGAGAAACCTTTGGACCAATCCCAATGGAGGATTGCTTTGATATGTACTGCCAAGGAGTTGCAGCTTTTGGTCCCTATTTCGACCATGTGTTAGGGTACTGGAGAGAGAGCTTGGAAAGACCCGACAAGGTTCTGTTTCTCAAATACGAGCACTTGAAGGCAGACATCAATTTTCACATTAAAAAGTTGGCAGAGTTCTTGGGAGTTCCATTCTCTTGGGAGGAGGAGAAAGGTGGAGTTATATATAATTAGTGAAATATCTAAGCTATGCAGCTTCCACAGGTTGATGAATATGGAGCACAATAAGGATGGTAAATCTCTCCCGAATTGTGACAATATGATCTTATTTAGAAGAGGCGAAGTTGGGGATTGGGTCAATTTTCTTACTCCTACAATGGTGGAACGCTTGAATAATATCATGGAACATAAGTTAACTGGTTCTGGGCTAATTTTCAAGACCACTGTTTAGGGTCTGGTGGTTTGGGCTTGACTATTATATGTGTCGTGTAATATTTTCTTTTTTCTAATTTACAAGACCACTCTTTATCGACTGCTGTTTGGCTTTGGTTCTTGAATCATAAAAAGGAAAGTAGCACTGCATGTCATGCCTTGACAGTTATGTACTTGTCTCTTTTAATTTATCTTGTAGTATATTCCTAATTAGTAATTATGGCGTGAGGCAGAGGTTGTGTATTAATTTTAAATTTATAATGCCTGTATTTTTGTTTTACGGACACAACAAAATAACAATGTTATTCTACGAGAGAGTGATCACTTCAAACGTTGCTGATCCTTGAAGACTGTTTATGACATTCTATATATATCGAGATTAATTAATCTTTATGTTTTTTCGTGTTGTGTCTTCTGATTGTATGGGTATTAGTTAACTAGTTGATTCTCAAATAAAGAAATTAAAAACAAAAAAAAAGTACTCGTCGAAATGTAGGGTGAGCACCGATCCCAAACAATTCAAAAATTTTGAATCTCGAATCCAAATAACACTAAATTTGAAATTCCAAATAGTCCAAATAAGCATCAAAATTCGGTATAGACAATCCCGAATTATATTTTGGGTTTGGACTGGACAAGGATTCTAAAACTTTTAGAATCCGAAATCCCGAAAATTTTTATCAAATCGACGTCATTTTAATTTACAACTTTGAGGGTATAACTTTTTAAATTTACAAATGAATGCTTTTACTCTTATTCTTACACTTTATTATTAGTTTATGCTTATTAAATCAAGATAAAATTAGTAAAATAGATAGTTCAAAATTTTTTAAATTATGTAACTTTTAGATTATGTAAATTTGGAAAAATTTTAGATTATTTAGTTTTGTAAATAAATTAAAGAAAATGTAAAGAATTCGGAATAATTGGAACTATCCTAAATTATCCAAATCAAAATTCGGTAATTTAGAATTCGGGATATTGGAATTTAGAATTCAGTATGGACAAAGATTTTCACAATTTCGAGATCCCGAATTCCATACAAATTACATATTCCAATCCAAATTTCGGAATGCTCACCCCTTGTCTACATGCATCCCTTGGACTTATAGAGGTTAATTAGCATCCAATTAATTACGTACCATGAGTTGAGAGCTGACAAACTAATGTAGGCATATCGAAAATTGTAATATGGTACTTTTACCTTTTTTTTCCTTTTTGACTTTGATTGATACATCATCTCACCGCATGTTTACACGGTCCAAATTGTAATGGTACTAGAAAATTGCCAAAGGATTGGGAGAAAGTCATTAATTAGTCATTATAAGAAAGGAAATGCTAAAGATCAGCACTTTTGTGCCAAAAAAGAAAATTTTGTTAGAAAAAGAAAACATCAACCTCAATGTACCACTTATCCGTCAGAAGTCCAGGAAAAAAGCAAGTTTGAGAAACATAACACAAAACTCAACAAATATGTAAAAAATGTAATCATGACATGCATCTCCTCTAATATTTCATCAAACTTTCCAAACTAAACCGATTATTCTCTTTTTCCCTCTTTCAATAGTAATCAACCTCAACGGTCCTGGCTAAGTTAGCCCCAACAAACAACTGCCACGACAAGCTTGGAATTTAGGCATTGCAGTATATGCTTTCTGTCAGTATCAGTCATTTGCTAAAGAATGAGATCCTTCCAAGAAATTGAGGTGATGATATGTGTAAGTGGACTTGTATTACATCTATTCAAGCCGAAACATTCTCTTCTTCTTCCTGTGTCTACAAACTTACTACAGATAGGTTTATTGGTTTATCAATCTGATATGGTTGGTGGGTTTGAATAATTTCTTCTTTTAACATAGTGGGTTCGAATAACAATTTGAAATGTGTACATATATTATTAGGCGATATTCTATGTTTTTGGATAACTAATACCAGCGTAAGATCCTAAAATTCTCACTGTTGGGCTTGTAGGTAAGTAGGCCACTCCTTTCCCATTAATAAGCAATTATATAACCTCGTGTCTAGTCACCCAATCCACTGTGTTCCAGATACCCTCCTATACTTTAGCAGAAAAACCACCTCTTTTCAACCGTAGTTGTCTTCTCTTTTTAAAACTCCTCCAACGCCTTTTCAATTTCTTCTCAAATCTCTTTCCTCACCCACTCCTTACTAACCTCATTATTGACTAGCTTATGGTCGTCAATGCATCCGGCCAAATATTCTGGAGTAACTGGGAGGCTGCGACTAGTAGGTAAGTAGGTTTTGAGGAAGAAGGAAGTGAAATAATTATGGAGAAGATAGAAAATTTACTAAAACCCCAAATTGATCCTCAACCTAGATTGTAGGTTAGAAAGTTGATAGGCTTCCAAATTTACCCTCGAGCTAGGGTAGATAGTCATGTCGACTCTGAGGGCGGAGTTTGTTTGAAGGTTCACTCCCGGGCCCTAAAAACATATGTGACGATTGATTTTTTTTTTTAACAACCTTTAGTTGATTAATTATCGGTTCCTTGGCCCTTAACGGGGGTGGAAGGTAAGAAGTCATATATACCATAGTTATCAAAATTGGACTGTGTTCTGAACCCAATTGGATATTTAAAGATGTTGAATCGATATATACCATAGTCATCAGAATCAGACCGTGATCCGAAGCCCAATTTGAATCTTTAGAGGTGTTGAATCGATATAATACCATAGTCATCAGAATCGGACCGTGATCCGAAGCCCAATTTGGATTATTAGAGGTGTTGAACCGAGTGTCCAAGTGAAAGTATAAAACCTGTTGACCCGACTGGTGTTGTGGCGACCTAGTTGAACCGATGACACTCAAAGTCTCTCCTGACAATTTCAATTGCTGTAGAGCCGCCATTTGCCCGATTTGAAGAGGAAGTGAGCGGCTGATCGAATTAAATCTCAAGGACAAAATGAAAAGATCTTTGATACCCCACAATGACAATGGGATGAATGAACTAAAGGAATTGGAATCAAGAACAATGGTTCTTAATGTGGTAAGAAGTCCAATGCAGTCTGGTAAGGCTTCTTGCAAATTTACTTCGCTCAAGCTTCTTGCGTAACATAGATCAACGGGAATCGAGCCATTGATCTTGTTTAAAAAATGGAAGTAGCGCTGCATGTCATGCCGTGACAGTAATGTACTTTGTCTCTTTGATTTATCTCATATTATATGTGAGGCAGAGATTGTGTATTAATTTTAAATTCCAAATGCCTGTATTTTGTTTTTAACGGATACAAACAGAATAATAATGTTATCCTAGAAAAGAGTGATCACTTCAAACGTTGCTGATCCTTAACTTGTCTGATTCGGGGTTTTTTCCCAACGGTGCTCACTATAAATACTAGCATTGGCAAGTCTCTCACCCACCAAACACAAAACCGACACAAGAACAGGTAGATATACCAAGATAAAGAAAAAAAATGAAGAGTGTTTGCTCCAAAGCTTTTGCTTGCCTCCTGGTTGGTGTTCTCCTTTCCACACTTTCCTTAAGGATTGAAGCCCAGCAATGCCGTCCGAGTGGAAGAATCGAGGGGAAGAAGCCTCCTCCGGGCCAATGCAACCAAGAGAACGACTCTGATTGTTGCAAGGCAGGCAAGTACTACACAACATACACATGTTCCCCACCGGTGACCACCCACACTAGAGCCTACCTTACACTAAACAGCTTCCAGAAAGGTGGAGACGGGGGTGGCCCTTCGGAATGCGACAATCAATACCACTCTGATGACACTCCAGTTGTGGCATTATCAACGGGGTGGTTCAATAACAAGAGCAGGTGCCATAACAATATCACCATCAATGGAAATGGGCGGAGTGTGGTGGCTATGGTGGTGGACGAGTGTGACTCTACCATGGGGTGTGATGCAGACCATGATTATCAACCTCCTTGCGATAATAACATTGTTGATGCTTCCAAAGCTGTGTGGAAGGCCTTGGGTGTGGATAGTGATGATTGGGGTTGGCTTGAGATTACATGGTCTCCTGCTAATTAACTAGCTGCTCGGTCAGTGGCACTCATGTGATTTGTATATACATACAACATGCCAATATATGTGTAGTAAGAGGCTGTTGACTATGAAGTATAGGCTGTTGATCATGTGTGTATGTAGTGTTGCGAACCTCTCTGTTTTCTCTATGGTATTACATGATCAGGTAAGCCTAATTGCAGTTAATTACTGTAACAGATCTGTTTGTTTTGACATCTTTTTGATGTATTGGTCATCTTTCCTATCTTTCGACGTAAAATTAAGATGCGTACCATTTTTCCAGTAGTAAGAGATTTTGATGATCGATAAAATTAAGTTAAAGGTACCGCTACTAACTACAGACATGAACAATCAATTTCCTGTGACCTAGTCTGGGTTCAATTATTAGACCTGCTAGCAAAAAAACTGGTATAATAATAAAGAAATTAAAAACAAAAAAACTGGGGTAAGTGAAAAGCGAAATAACTCCCTCGTACTAGAATTTAGAAGAGAACCAAGTACCATTTCTGGAATAAAATAGCAGGAAATTTTGATGAAGTTCCTGCTTAAGCATGCAGTACAATTCTGTGAACAATTCAAGTGAAGAATAACGAATACCAGCTCACATCAAATAAATATTTCGTGCAGTACAGGGTTGAACAAACCTATGTAATACATTGGATAAAGAATTATTGAAATATACTGTTCAAATCAAACTATTAGAAATGCTAATATACAAACATCTTTCTCCAAATGCTCCTCTCTATATGAACCTTAAGCATTGATCTCTTCTAGAAAAGGATAATCAGTATAACCAATGACAGGATCACTCGTATAGAATGTGGCTCTATCATACTTGTTTAGAGGAGCATTAAGCTCAAATCTCTTTGGCAAGTCTGGATTAGCTAAGAAGTGCCGGCCATACGCAACAAGATCCGCGCGGTTTTCTTCCACTGCTTTGTTTCCATCTTCCCTGCCATATCCTCCAGCCACAATGAAAGTACCATTGAAAGCCTTTCTCATAGGCAAAAGGCTGTGAGGGGTCTCAAATTTTTGTCCTAACAGCTTCATTCTTGGCTCAATCATATGGCAATATAGAATGTTATACTTGTTCAAGGCCTGGACCATGTATAGCCCCAAGGCTACTGGATTCGAGTCTCCGGATTCCGTGTAATCTGCAAATGGAGATAATCTGATCCCAACTTTATCAGCTCCTATCTCATTGACCACAGCTTCAACTATTTCCAGAGCAAACCTGGAACGATTCTCCAGAGATCCTCCATATTGGTCTGTACGATCATTTATTTTGTCTTTCAAAAACTGGTCAATTAGGAAGCCGTGAGCCCCATGTAGCTCTACCCCATCAAAACCTGGGGGTTGAAGACAATATAGTCAGCATACAGAAAAGGGTAAAAAGGTATTGGGTAAGCATTTCACCAACTAGCTAGGCTATTCAGCTAAAAGGCTCGAATAACTTTACGCCTGCTAAACAAAATGGAACCAAACTTACCAGCTTCTATAGCATTCCTTGCAGAAATTCGAAAATCATTCACAATCTGAGGGATTTCATCTGTTCTTAGTCGCCTTGGAGGTGTGAATTCATCAGTCTGTTGAGCATACGGTGCTTTTTCTGTAGAAGAGATAGGTGCTTGCCCATTTGGTTGGTAACCTGCAAGCAATAGTACAATGATTGAAAAGGTATCACTAGACTTGAAACAGAGTATTCCTTTGGATAAAACCAAAGAAGAATCACAGAAGAAGATAGTGCTTTTTCAAGCAAAATTTGAACAAACAGAGATGTATTTTGAACAAAGCAAACGAATGTCAAGTACTCACCCGAATTTGAAACCCTTCCAGCATGAACAATTTGACAGAAGAAAACACCACCTTTGGCATGAACAGCATCCACAATGGGTTTCCATGCCTCAACCTGCTCTTTGGTCCAGATACCTGGCGTTTGTGGGAACCTTTAAGAGATGGAAGGAAACAAGAATCCAAAAGCATTGTTTAGAATTGAAGTGTAATTGTGAAGGAATGCACATAATAGAACTAGGCCATTCCATTCAATTCAAAAGTATATATGTATAGGTAATCTCGGTAGGTTGTGGTCAAACTCACCCTTGAGCTGTGTCAGAAACACCAGAGGCCTCGGCTATCAGAAGACCACCTGGAGAGGTTCTCTGTGAATAGTACTTGATGGCGTGAGGCTGAGGGACAGCATTTGGAGATCTCGATCTAGTCAATGGAGCCAAAACAACTCTGAAAATAAACAGAAGACAACCAAATCAGTCTGGTTTAGAAAAACATCTACACTAAGAGAGGAACTAAGTAGAGAATACAGGTCTAGTAGCCAGGCTTAGATCACATACTCAAGATAAACCACAGGGGCAGAGCATAACTGAGCGATGGCATTACTAAAGTTGACAAATTGAAAGATCTCAGCTACTAAATTAAGAAAACCCTCAACCTTTTTACTATCATATACTAAATGTAATCAAATTGGTAGAAAAACAACCAAATATAATTAGGAAGAAAGTGAAAGAAAGGAAAGACCTGTGAGAGAGATTGAATTTTCCCATTTTGTAAGGGGTGATGAGAGGAACAATGGCCTTTTGAGCAGCAGGCATTGCCTTGTCTTTGAATGTTTTTCAAGATTCTGTCTTGTGGGTAAAACTAAGATAGGAAGAACTTGTCTTGAAAGCGGGAATGGGCGATAGAAGAATGGAAGAAGCAAGTGCTTGGTTCGCATATTTATAGCCCACAAGGGGTGGCGCCACAAAAACAAAGCAAATGAAGAAACACATGAAGAATTTTTGGTGTGATTACGTTTGCAACTACGTATGTGTAATGCTGCCTGTTCAGGGAGGTTGTCGTCCAATTGGTTGGTTGTCCATAGTCAAACTAGAGACGATACAGTAAACAGGTGATATAAAACATTAACCTGTGCTTACTTTTGATTCTTTTACCCTCTATTATTTTTGGATGGTGATATGTTCCTTTGGTGAGATGTGAAATGTTATTTTTCCTGCATCCATTCGTCAATTTGCAGGAGTCAACATATCTTATTATGGATTTTCTTTGTTGAATTTCTCAACAGTATTGAATTTGTCTTTTAGTTCATTACTATATCAATTTGAAATTCTTAGTTATTTAGATTTATGGAGATTAATATTCAAAGGATTGATATTACCTCTTTTTCCTTATTTTTTAAAAATAAATTAAAATATGTTTTGAATTTTTATTTTATTTTCCACATCAATTCACAAGACCAACTATTCATTATCAAGTTTAAGGGAAAAAAATACTTAATGTTCAATGAGAAACACCAAAGTATCGAGTGGAGGCCAAAGCTACTTGTAGCTGGGTGACATCTTTCTTGGCTGGCTTTCAATGGGTCATGGGTTCGATCTCAATGAAAGGGATCGAGGGTAGTGTGGGGGGGTTTGGAGTTGTGGATATTTATGTAATTCCGTCGTATCAAAATTAAAAGTATCGTTTTATTTCTCTCTCTTCTTTTAAGAAAAAAATCTTAGATTTACGGTTGTGGACTGCCACCAAGACTTTTTTTCGATGATAAACTCTCTATATAATTTCTTTCTATTTATTTTTTTATGCTTTAATTCAATTTAATCATCAATTATGTATTCATTTATTTCTTAAAAAAATTAAGAAAAGAAACTATTTGGACAAGAACGATAATTGGAAGCACGTGCTCACCTGTCAAATCAATTTTGTTATTCAGTTCCCAACTAAGACTTTTATTTACGTACACGATGACGGTACTTTTTCCAAACTAAGGCGGCGGCGTGAGACAAGGTGGGCAAGAATCTCAATATTTGTCTATTTGTTAATGTTTTCTTTAATTTGACCACCCGTAAGACCCTACCAATAGTCTAGTTAATTACTCTAATTTTCACCCAAAACCCAGGTCAAAAATTAAATTGGAAGAAACTTCACGATCTTGAACATGGCCGTGAGATGGGGATGGTCCATCATGGACCGAGTTATTGGCATCTTTCTTTTGGGGAGCATTTTATAATAAAATAAAACAATCCATTAGGTGGAGATTACATGGTATATATTCGTAAAAGTTTCTATGAATAGGTGTAAGTTTTGTTTCGGATGGCTTGTCTTAAATTATTAAGTTATGTTTTTCGTTTTAATTGGAAGTCACAAATAACCATAATAAATTACTTTATGTCGATTTTATTTAATAGTTTTAAGTTTTTATTAATAAATGATTATACATTACTAATATCTCCGTTATTTCCGTTTGAAGTGGATAGATTAGCGAAGCTATACATCAAAAAGGGGAAAAAAAAAATAAGTTACCAAGCAAGAAGTCAACCGCTGTTGTGGCGGCTCTAACAGTACTCACGTGTGCTAGTAAGAGGTTTCTTAGAAATTTTTAAAAGGAGAAGAAGAAAAGAAAATGGGCAATTGGTACTTCGAGTTTTGTGTTTGTCTCGTTTGTACATCCGGGAGTTTTTATGACCCGGTTATGTACCCCGACTTTAAAATTTTGTCACTTTCATATACCTCGAGCAACCGGGACGGTGACGTGGCCATCTGCCTGGGTCCGCTTGACACACGTCAATATCTCATTGGAGCCGCGTTGCCTAAATGGTGGGCCCTACCTATTTCCCCAGGATTTTAATTTCTAAAAATTTGAAAAATGTTTTCCCAATTTTTAAATTCAAATACCGCGTGGTTGGGCCGATTTTACTCTCGGTTCGGTTCGCTTTCCCGCCTAATTGGATTTGAGCTAAAAAAACCCACCCACCCACATTAGCCAGTTCCTCAATTCTCCCAATTCGCCTCACTTCAACTCCCCCAATTCATTTCTAAAAAAAAAAACCTCCCCCAATTGAGTTCGAATCGATTTCCCCCGTACCAAACCATCAAGAAGCCAACCAGCAGAGAGAGAAGAGAAAATGGAGGAATAAGCATCCCCATCGACCAAGCAGATCTTCATCCTCTCTGACCAAAGCAACATGGGCAGCCTCGGTGGCGTGATCCATGACCACCATAACCACAAGCACTGGGACGACATCCTCCCTCCATAATCCAAATAGTGAAGGAAGGGGTGTGCTACAATTCAAGACTGATTTGATGTTCGTTATCAAGGTATGCATAGGAAAATCCAAGAGTCAGTTCTTCACTTGTTTTCTACTCTGCCCCTATGAAAAATGAGTGACGAAGCTTTTGTATTTTGCTCTTGTTAGTGTAAATTAGCATCTTCAGTATATTCTCTTTATTTGTTGCATATTTTCATCCCCACTCAAGTTTGAGTATTCTTGCTAATGTTAATCTATGATTATTGCTAGATGTGAAATCATTGTCTTGTATATTTTCCGCACTAATTATAGGGAAGGTAGTTTTTCCTCTTAGTTTATCAATATTTTTATCTTTTTTTTTTCTTTGAGAAAATTTCTGCGAAAACTGGCAAAAAGAGAGGTTGGAACAATCGATAGAAGCAACGATATTGCACGCTTAGAAGAGTTCTACAAACAATATAGAGGGAAGAATAATGTGGGCTTTAAGAAAATGGGAATTGATTAGAAAAGTTCTACAAACAATAGAGAAGGAAGAATAATGTGGGCTTTAGTAATCAATTCTAGCCATTGTTTATTCATTTAAACATGTTTTTATTGTTTTTCTTTTGGTTTGACTTTTCTTTTCAGCCACTGTCTGGCCTTCGATTGGCAGCCAATTGGATGCGGAAGCTTGGAACAATAGGTGCTGCCTACTCCGCCGTTGAAGGCGTCTGTGGATACTTGGTGCTGCACAAACTGCCGGGAGTTGCTACATAGCTGAAGACCAGTTATGAAGCCGTTGCGAGGGGGAAGGAGGTGAAGGAACGATTTTTTTTTTTACTTTGAGAACAATTCAGCAAAAACTGGCAAAAAGAGAGGTTGGAACAATCCATAGAAGCAACGATATTGCACGCTTAGTAAAGTTCTACAAACAATATAACGGGAAGAATAATGTGGGCTTTAAGAAAATGGGAATTGATTTCCCCTCCACGTTTATTGGATTTTGGGTTATTTTAGGTGAACGGGGAACTGGCTGGCTGATGTGGGTGGGTGGGTTTTTTTTAGCTTAAATCGAATTGGGCAGGCGGGCGAACCGAACAGGGAGTAAAATCGGGCCAACCACGCGGTTTTTGAATTTAAAAATTGGGAAAACTTTTCGAATTTTTGGAAATTAAATTCTCGGGGAAATAAATGGGCCCACCATTTAGGTGACGTGGCTCCAATGAGACACTGACACGTGTCAAGTGGACCTGGACAGATGACCAAGTCATTGCCCAGGTTGTCCGAGGTATATGGAAGGGACAAAATTTTAAGCTCGGGGTACTTAACTGGGACACAAAAATTTCGAAGTATACAAACAGGACAAACATGAAACTCGAGGTACCAAAAAAGTGTTTGACCCCAAAAAGCACCTTTCAAGAAGAGTAGTCATAAATAAAAATTAAAACTAAAAAGAATGATTAGCATTGAATTATGTGGGGGTAGGCAGCTCTTCACAAATAGCATGAAAACCAAACTATGCAACCATACCCATTATTATGGGTCTTCATAACCACACCCTTGATCAAATAGTTTAACTCAACCCAAGCATACTTAACAAATCTCGAAATCAGAATCAAAATACAAAAAGATATGGGCATTAAGACCATAATTGTGAGGCCTATGCTGATGTCTTATTTGTGTGCTTGGGTAAGGCTCATACTGGTTTTTTTATATATATATATATATATTTTGCGCCCATACTGGTTACATCCATAGAGTGTTAATTGTTTTACCCATCTTCCAACTAAACTACTCGAACACCCCATTTAGTCAAGGGGCCTATTCATTTGAGAAGCATTTGTGAGTTGTTAGGTAGTTTTTGCTGGTAATCGCAATTTCATAAATTACTCACAATTCTAACCCTTAAGCCACCTTCAATCCCATCTGTTAGAACGAACTCTCAAGACTCTTTAGAACTCAATTTATAGGAGATACCACCAGTTGATAAGTTGTTAAAAAGTTAAAAAGACGCATTAATTTCAAACAAAATAAGAAGTTTCCACAAATGATTCTTTTCTCTAGTTTTCAAGGGATTGAGATCCTCTCCTGTAAAGTTATGTCCTGTTCGTTGAATCGTGGCCATGATTTTCAAAATCATTGGTGAGAATTTATTTTTACCTTATTTAATTTTTTTAATTTTTCTTACCTTACATATTTTAAGGCCATTGATTAAATAAATCAACGATATTTATTTAACAGGATCTCTGCTGTTGAATACTGTACAGGAGAGAATCCAAATCCGTTTTCAAGACCACCTTTATGCATTGTTGTTTGGCTTTGGTTAATGAATCATATTAATAGCTGTGGCTCATCTGTCTTTACTTTATCTGATTAATGACATAAAGCTATCGATCTTGTTGGTTTTGTGTAGATCAATTTTCATATCATCATGACCAACTAAGTAATGCCTTTACCAAATAAAATAAAAACTATTTAATCAGCTAAGTAAAATATAATAAATAGAAGAAGGAAAAAAAATGGAAGTAGCACTGCATGTCATGCCGTGAGAGTTATGTACTTGTCTCTTTGATTTATGTCATATTACTAGCGGCTTGCCCGCGCTTCGCTGCGGGATTAACCACCCATAACATAAAATACAATGCTTTTACCTGTTTACTGGAAAAAAAAAAATGCGTTCTCTGTGAACTCTGATGTACAGGTATATGGGGTATTCTGTGAATTCTGATATCTGGCTATATTTTTCTGAAAAAAAAAATGCTTTGACCTGTTCAGAGTTTTCTCAATTGACAAAATGTCAAATTGTCCATCCAACCATGTAATGAACTTTTCCCCTTTGACAAAATCAAAAAGAACACAAAATGAAGGAGCTCATCCAGCAAAAATACACCAAATTGTTAGACAAACTAATACTTGTTCCATGCCAGCCACTGATGGTTATGGTCCTCCAGTCTTTTCTTTTTTATTTTTTTTCTCAAAAATCATTAGACAAATCTAAAAGGAAAATGTACAACTTACTCATAAGAAAGTAATTAGTCATACTTACTACATAAAATACTAACTCTGGCTTAAATAAAACTGTGATTGAATAATCAAAGTGACTATATTGGTATATGACCTTTTTCGGTGTCTCTTCTACCAATTATTAATCTAAAAGGAACAGAAATTATTTGTTGCAAGCTCACTTGTGCCTTGTAATCTTCTCCCATCATGTCTAGAATTCATCTGCAATATTTCAGAAAAGAGAATAAATAGTTATCAATGAAATTGAAATTGTACAAAGAGACATAGCTAGAAGTACTTAAAATAGTTAGCATTCAAGAGAGTAGCATATTTTTGCAGAGGCATAAATTTTGATAAATACATCAACTTATGAAGTCTAAAAAATCAGAGAGGAGAACAAATTGTTGATTTGGCTGTATAGTTGAGTACCACTTCAAATGAAAACTTCTCGGTATCTATCATGCTCATTCTACCCGGACCAACTTAAGCGATGAACTTGAGAGACTATGTAAAATATGCATTACCTAATGCTGCAACAGAAATTGCAAATACAGACCTGCTGGCAAGAGAACAATGTGTATCTGCAGCAGAGAAAGAATGTATACACGCTATTTTTACAATGGCACTGGATTGCATAGTTGAATCCCCTAAGGAGAGAGCAGACATAATCAAAGTTGTGACACTACTGAAAGAGTATTAGAATCAAATATCTTGCTAAATTTAGGAGGGTTAATGCAGTAACCAAAGTTTTCTAATTCAATATAAGTTCCTTTATGTAGCCAAAATGACTGCTTGCAATTTTCACTACTGTAAACTAAGGCATTCACAGCATCGAAACCTTACAGCCTAATATTAGAAAAGATGCTCCACAGTTTAGATATATTGACAAAACACTTGGCACAAAATATATTAAGCTAAGCATTAAACTAAAGAATGCATCAGGTTTTCAGTAACCAGATAAGCACGCTCTCCCAAAAAATATGACCGACTAAAGCTCAAATTTTTTATGTGAGCTTATCAGTGAGGTGGCTTTTGGTATAGATTATAGAAAGTAGTATGTCATGTCATGTTTATGCAATATGTTAATCTCTTGCACAACAATTCAATATGAAATTAAAACTCAAACAACCAGGATAAAAAACCAAAGGATAAAACTAAAGCAAGGAAAAAATGGGGACTTGAAGATAACACTTGTACCTGTGGTTTGGGTTCTCTGCCTTGGATGCCCTCTCCTCATCATTTTCTGCACCAATATGCAAACTCGAGCCAAATAGAAGCGACTGCCCCAATGTATCTGCTAGCATCACCATCTCCTTAGCTTTACTCTGTAAAACCATACCAGACACTACTGTTCACCCAATTACAAACAGACACATAACAATTACAAAAGGCCAGTAAATCGCAAAGTTACGAACTTTACTGTTAGAGCATTCAAGTATAGAAAGGCTTCTTGCGAGTTCTTATTGGTGTTCTGTTACATTTGCTGCTCTTTTCTTAAAATCCAAGCTACACCCACCATCCTCACCGACCCATCAGTCGATTTGCTGGTTGAAGTTGCATTCAATCATGGCTACTTAAATATGAGTGCAACTTCAGTATATGCCCTCAATATATTATATCTACCAACTATCCTGCAAAATCATTCAAAGTGTAATTGATATGGGAAGAAATCTTAGGCAATTATAATGGAATTTTAATATTGATCAACAAAATATGAAAAGACTTGAAGGTAAGTACTAAGATCATCCTATATTTTTCCTTCTAGAGAATCAATTACCTAGAAGACTTTACACAACTGACAATAACAATATTATCTAAAAATGATACTAAAAATTTGATGCTTGCATGAAAAAAGGGGAGCAGCATATCTTGCCTTAACTTCCCTTGGATTTTATCCACTCATTTATTTAATAATTTTAGCTTCTACGAAAAATAAAAATGTATCCGACCTTCAAATGGCGCAAAATCATTAGTACAAAGAGAAAATAAAACTGGAATTGCACGATTATCTAAACAAAGATGGATAATAAGGAGAAAAAAAAGACTTTAATTCCATTTCTTTTTAGCAAACAACTGGAAAACAACAATTTCAATCTGTCATCATCAACAACAACAACAATCAGCCTTTAGAATAAAAGCAAAGAACCAACCTTTCGCACATGCAGCAAAGCATGAATTCTTTATCGCCAGTGATTGCTTCAGTTACAGTTGCCAACATCGTCGGCGTCGGTGTCGGAGGCAAAGAAAGAAGACGTACAGTCCTGTGGGTAGGCGATGATTTCCATCCGGAGCCAAAAGTCTAAAAAACCTCTATGGCACTCAAGGAGAGGAAGAGCCAGCAAAGGAGAAAAGCAAAGGAGGAGGCACTCAAGGGATCAAGTCGAACGACAGGGCTGGGCTATCGGTTTAGAAGATGGACGGAGATGGTGATTCACCTTTAAAAGAGGAAAGCAAAGGAGGAGAAGAAAGATTAGAAGAAAAAAAAAATAAAAGAGAGTAAAGCGTATGATTTTGAGTTTGACGCGTAAGTAAAAAATTGAAGATTCTAGATTGATTAACATCCACACCGGCCACACGTGGTTGGTTAACAAAATCAACCCGAGTATAAATTAAACTAATAAAGAATGTATTATAAAGGAGACAAATTGCAGGTTAATGTTTATTTTTAAGTTAGCTTAATAGTTAGGGATAAATTTGTCATATTAACATATTTTAAAGGCAAATTCGACAAATCACTTCATCGCAACCTTCCATGTTTTAGTATATATAGATAATATTCTTAATTATGGGCGTGAGGCAGAAGCTGTGTATTAATTTCAAATTTCTATTGCCTCTATTTTGTTTTTACGGACACAACAGAATAACAATGATATTCTACAAGAGAGTGATCACTTGAAACGTTGCTGATCCTTAACTTTTCTGATTCGAGGAAGATTAAATCATTTTTTTTCCCATAGTGGTCACTATATATAGTAGCATGCAATTCTCTTACCCATCAAACAAAACACCAGCACAAGAACAAGTAGATATACCAAGATAAAAAAAAAAAAAATGAAGAGTGTTTGCTCCAAAGCTATTGCTTGCCTCCTGTTTAGTGTTCTCCTTTCCACACTTTCCTTAACCATTGAAGCCTAACAATGCCGCCCTAGTGGAAGAATCGAGGGGAAGAAGCCTCCTCCAGGCCAATGCAACCAAGAGAACGACTCTGATTATTGCAAGGCAGGCAAGTACTACACAACCTACACGTGTTCCCCACCGGTTACCACCAACACCAAAGCCTTCCTTACACTAAATAGCTTCCAGAAAGGCGGAGATGGGGGCGGCCCTTCGGAATGCGACAACCAATACCACTCTGACGACACGCCAGTTGTGGCATTGTCGACGGGGTGGTTCAGTAACAAGAGCAGGTGCCATAATAATATCACTATCAATGGGAATGGGCGGAGTGTGGTGGCTATGGTGGTGGATGAGTGTGACTCTATTACTAGGAAGCACGGGTACTTCGTTTGGGTGCCGTTTCCCGTACCTGGTACGTATCTAGTACTGGTACGCGTGAAAAACGGCAAAAAAACGTCTCTGGGAGTCCCAGAAACGCGAAAACAGGGGAGGTACGTGAGGGGTACGGGTGGGTACGTGTCAGGTACGCTCGAGGTACGGGCCTTCTTGAGGGAGACGTCGTAGTAGCTGTTGAAGTTGTCGATGCCGACGACGCCGTCGCCGCGCTTGCGGAGGGCCATGGAGACGTGGGTGCCGACGAAGCCGGCGGCGCCCGTGACGAGGACGGACATGCCGTTGTTGCGGTGGATCTGGGCGGAGGCGCGGACCTGCTTCTCCCACTGGATGCCGCCCCAGGAGGCGGAGAAGTAGCGGCTGCCGGAGTCGACGAAGCTCTGGAAGCTGAGGTAGGAGGCGGTGAGGGCGATGAGGAAGAGGGCCCACAGGAACATGGTGCTGGTGGAGGCGAAGCAGCGGTGGAACTGGCGGTTCATGCTGTTGTGCGACCTCTCGATCTTGAACTTACCTGGCGTTGACGGGAACAACTCCTCCTCTAGCGACGGCATTTCTTGATTGATCTTGCTTCTTGATTTCTTTTCTTTTCTTTTCTTGCCTTTTCTATTTCTTCCTTCTTTTTTAGGGGTAAAGGGTAAATGGGTTTTCTTGAATTGGAGGAAGAGAAGAAGAGAGGGGGTGGATTATTAGAATGGAGAAGGTGAGGCGGGTGATGATTTGGGTGGGTGGTTTAGTTTTAGTGAGTTTTGTGATATGTGTGTGTTACAAATGCAGAGAAAATAATGGGCGATTAATTTTCTTGCACCTGCTAATACAAGGATGGATATATAGGATTATATATGGTGGTTATTGTGATACAACATTATATTTGAGCTAAATTTAGTTTTATAATTTTTGAATATATATTTTTTTATTCGCCGTTTTTTAGCCGTACCCGTTTTTGGGGTTTTTGGAAATTGCCGTTTTCCGTACCCGTACCCGTACCCGTTTGAGTACCCGTACCCGTTTGGGTGCTACCTAGCTCTACCATGGGGTGTGATGCAGACCATGATTATCAGCCTCCTTGCGATAACAACACTGTTGATGCTTCCAGAGCTGTGTGGAAGGCCTTGGGTGTGAATAGTGTTGATTGGGGTTGGCTTGAGATTACCTGGTCTCCTGCTAATTAATAATTAGCTGCTCGGATAATTAGTGGTACTCATGTGATTTGTATGTATATATACATACAGCAATATGCCAATATATGTGTAGTACTAAGCAAGAGGCTGCTGATTATGAAGTATAGCGCAAGATCATGTATGTAGTGCTGCAAATTAAACCTCTCGGTATTTCTGGTACTGGTGACTGCATGTTTCATGTACTTTGTGGTTCATATATGCGATTAAATTTCTGGCTGTGTTTTAACTACTTAATTCACGTCTGATATAATTCCTCATTATTCATCTCCTGATGATTCTAATCGAGCCAATTGGTTTTAAATCCTTGTATCACAAAAAAAAACACAATACTTTAACCCCAAAAATACCTCTCATTCATTCCCACCCATCAAAATGAGAGGAAATGTGTTAAATAAACTCTTACTTGAAAACATAAAGTTTTGACATTGCAACTCCGTGAATTTCATGCAGCCGCCGGCCCTACTTTGCCTAATTAAGTAATTATTGATTGTTGGCTAGTTAACTTCCAGGTTACGTGGCAAGCCTCTAGACTGGTTTACTTGGGCAGGAGATATTACATGATCAGGTAAGCCTAATTGCAAATAATAACTGTAACAGATCTGTTTGTTTTGACATCTTTTTGATGCATTGGTCATCTTTCCTATCTTTCGACGTGAAATTAAGATGCGTACCATTTTTCTTGTAGTAAGAGATTTTGATGATCGATAAAATTAAGTTAAAGATACCGCTACTAACTATGGACATGACTAGGTAACTATGTCCCTAAATATTGGTCTCTATACTATGTTTCTCAAACCTGGTCTTGTCTGTAGTTTTGTCATAGTATATTCCAAAGCGTAAACATTTATTGTGCTTCACTTCTATGTAAGGTCTTCTGTCTTTGTCTGTTGCTTTTATTACCGTGGATCCCATCCTATAAACGCTCCCTGTATGCTGCTTGTATGTTAGGTTCTATTCCCTGTCCTTTATACTCCCTGTGTCTATCGGTCTAACTCAGCTATGGCCTAGTAATGTTTACTTGCAGTTTGGTAGTTTTCTTGGCATCAAGCATCGAATTTGTGTTGTTCTAGAATATTGCAGTATGAAACCACTCAAGTTAGTTTCAAAGGAACAGAGTCAAGAAAATCAGCCTGTACTTTTGGGCAAGATTATTGCAGACAGAATCCTGAATTTTGTTGTGGTAAGAGCAACTTTGCAGCGCTCATGGAACTTAGTGGATGCCCTGAAAGTGAGAGAAATGAAGCCAAACCTCTTCCTTTTCACTTTCCAATCGGAGGATGCAAAGCAAAGAGTCCTAGACGAAGGCCCCTGGTCTGTGCAGAATAAGCATCTTGTCCTCAAAGAATGGCACCCAGCGAAGCAGCTGGAAGACATTGATTTTTCAATCACTACTTTTTGGGTACATGTCATTGGCCTCCCACCGAATTTAATGAACCGGGAGAGTGCAGAGATTATAGCCAAACAAATGTTTCTTTCTGTGTCATGCATCGAACCGGATGAACCGGAGGAGATGCGCTGGGCGGAATTCATTAGAATGAGGGTTGATATACCCTCTTTGGAACCTTTGAAGGTTGGACTGGAGATTGAGAGAGATGATAAGGAAATTGGATGGGTTACTTTCCAATGTGAAAGATTGCCGGATCTGTGTTACATGTGTGGCAAATTAGGCCATGTCCTCAGTCATTGCTCTCTTGAAGGAGTGAATGTTGCAGCCCGTGTTGCTGACCGGAGCCATAGAACGTGGGGGCCATGGATGAAGGCGGAAGTAGGTCAGTGGAGGAAAAAGCAGTATGGTTCATACGTTCCCAGACACAGGACCCTGGCAGGTGATAAGACACCACCCAGCAGTATGTTCTCTCCTAGAGCTCACCACCAGCACCATGACTTTTGGGACAAGTACAGTGAGGAAGGGCCATCTCAGACTAATGAAGCTTCTATTCCCATATCCTCTATTGCCGCCAATTTGCAAAAGTTCCATCTCACAGAGCATCATGCCTTACCTGCCCTACCCCATCCCACCCATGCAACGTCATGTCCAACCTTGAGTAACACATTGCACCAACCTACCACAAATCCTGACAAGTTTGACAACCCTCATGAAAATATCCCTGTGACTGAACTTACCCATGCTGCTAAAGACCGTACTACCCCATCCCCCACCACCAAACCTCCACCTTCCCCTGAACCACTCTCTCCCATCCAGCACACTACCCCACTCAGTTCCTCTGGGCCGATAGAACAACCAACTGGCCCCACTGGTCAAGAAGCACAACCACCCCAGTTAAGTCCACCATTATGCTCCATTTCCTTAGAGCCTCAAAATACCACAAAGAGCCCTCTCTCACCTAAACTTAAAAAGAGGAAAGCCACAACGTCCAGATCCACTAGCCCACTAGAAGTGAAAGTCCAAACCGTAAGAAACCCAAGCACAGGCCCAGATTCTGCACATAACAACTCTGGCCACCCAGATAATAAATCACACACCCTACCTATAACCCAACAAGAGACCATGCAGGTAAAGTCGGCTTCAAGCCTTCTTCCAAGCACACTGAAACGACCCCGACTTATATCAGCAGCACCAAACACCCCCTTTTCAAAGCTATCACCCCCTGAAAGAGAAATAGTTTTTACTACCTATTCGCGGGACGAAATCCAACCTTTCTTGGAAGCTGATAATCTTTTCACTATTAGTGCTTCAACCCCTACCCAAACTACTCAGGAAGCTAGACACACTAGCAATCTTAAGAAGCTAGCTCGGAGACAAAACCATACTCTGGTTATCAGAGAAACAGGCCAACACTTACCAGCCAGGGAAGCATGCAAACCCTCGACTGTTAGCGAACCTGATAATGTGACCAACAGCCCGCAAGTAGAACATCCCGAGCAGCACATGACTGTTACTGGGCAGGTCTCGTGTTTTGAGGGGAAAGACAAAGACCTGGTGCATCCTGACTCTCATGACACACCCTCTATCTTGACGGAAAAGGCGGTGGTGGCTGGCCTACAGCCACAAGGCGATCAATGAGTATATTGGTGTGGAACTGTCAAGGGCTTGGGCAATCCTTGACAGTGGATAACCTGAGGGATCTCAGGTGTAAGCATCGCCCCTCCATTGTGTTCCTAATGGAGACCAAACAGAATAGGAACTATCTTGAGAACCTACGTTTCACTTTAGGGTTCCAACATGCATGCTATGTTGACAGTGACGGAACTGCTGGGGGTCTTGCTCTTTGGTGGCTGGATTGTTTTCAGCTACAGGTTTTATGTAAATGCAGGAATTTTATTGATGTGGTCATACAAGGATTGGAATGTGAGGATATATGGCACACGACGTTTGTATATGGGGATCCGTACAAATTATATCGGCGGGAGCTTTTTGATGAAATTGCTAGACTGAGATTACCTGAGGACGGACCTTGGCTTTGCACAGGTGACTTTAATACATTGTGTAGTGAGGTGGATAAACGTGGAGGCAATCAACTACGTAGCTCTGAAAAGCATATTTTTTTGGACTTCATCAATCAATGTGGATTCATCGACCTGGGTTTCAAGGGGAGCAGATACACATGGACGAATTGTCACTCTGGTCAGGGTAATATCATGGAGCGATTGGACAGGGGTTTTGCAAATTGCCAGTGGAGGTTGCTGTTTCCACGAGCTCAGATTTTTCATGAGAGCTTGGTAGGTTCTGATCACAGGCCTATCGTTATTAAGCTAACAGTCGCCTCCAACCTAGCATAGAGAGTCTTTAAATTTGAATCTAAGTGGACATGCAAAGAAGAGTGTCGGGAGGTGATTCGGCAAAGTTGGAATACGGATGTGCAGGGGTCAAGTATGTTTGTTCTCAATGGTAAATTGAAGGCATGTAGAAAGAGTCTGACTGATTGGGCTAGGAGTAATGTGGGTAACTGTTAAAAAAGGATTAGGGAGATTTTAACCAGGGTTGATGAAATCCATGCTACTGGGCTCCAAGTGGAAACGAAAGATGAAGAGAAATCTTTGTTAGCCGAGCTAGAAATCCTGTGGAACATGGAGGAAATGCATTGGCACCAAAGATCGAGAGTTAACTGGATAAATGCGGGAGACCACAATACTTGTTTTTTTCACAGCTCAACAGTGCAGCGCAGACAGAGAAATCAGCTCCTGACTTTAAAGGACTGTTCGGGGAATTATTTTGACGGGGAAGAGGCTGTTTTTGGGATGGTTTTTGACCACTTCAGTAAGTTGTTTACCACTGCTGGGATAGCAAATATGGAGCAAGTACTACAATATATCCCTACACTGGTTAGTGCAGAGCAAAACATTAAGCTATGCGAGGTGCCTGATCTTGATGAGATTAAAATTGTAGCTTTCGAATTGGGTGCTACGAAAGCTCCGGGACCCGATGGGTACCCAGGACTCTTCTTTCAAACATACTGGCAGGAGATTGAAACTGAGGTGGTAGAGGCTGTTAGAGGTTTCTTCTTGGGTGGTTTTTTACTCAAGGAACTGAACAACACAAATTTGGTGCTCATCCCCAAAATAGCTTGTCCAGAAAGTGTCAATCATCTGCGTCCAATCAGCCTGTGTAATTTCACCTATAAAGTAATTTCAAAAACCCTTTCTAATCGCCTTAAGCCTATTCTGTCTAGTCTAATATCATGTCAACAAGCAGCATTCATACCTGGTCGTAGCATTCAAGATAACTTGTTTATTGCACATGAGGCCTTTCATGGGCTTAGGATGGCAAAGAAAGGGAAAAGGTACCATATGGCAATAAAGCTGGACATGAATAAAGCATATGATAGGATTGAGTGGCTTTCCTTAGAAGGAGTGATGAGGAGGGTAGGTTTTGTGAGAGATGGATACACCTGGTAATGCAATGTGTAACATCAGTTACGTATCGCATTACTATGAATGGATCCTTTTCTCCAATAATCTATCCTTCAAGAGGCCTGAGACAAGGAGACCCATTGTCTCCATATCTATTTATTTTATGCTCTGACTCTCTTTCTAGAATGGTGGATTTTGCTATGCAGGTCAGGAATTTAGATGGCTACCGTATCAAGCGCACCTGCCCTCCTATTTCGCACATACTTTTTGCTGATGATACCATGTTCTTTGGCAAAGCATCCTGGAAGGAAGCCAATACATATAGGAGAATTGTAGAGGTTTATGGGACAGCCTCTGGGCAAAAAGTTAATTGGGACAAGAGCTGTGTTTCCTTCAGTCAAAACACCCCCACAACATTTACGTCAACAGATACTTCAAGTGTTACAAATGAGAGAGGCAGGGAAAGGAGAAAAGTATCTGGGATTGCCAACTGAATGGGGAAGATCAAAGAAGGAAGCTTTAGAGTTTATTAAGGACCGCATCCTTCAAAAGTTCCAAAATTGGAAGCAACTTCTTTTATCACAAGCGGGTAAAGAAGTGCTTATCAAAGCGGTCATTCAAGCCATACCCTCATACATCATGTCTTGTTTCAAGCTACCAAAAACTTTCAGTGAGTCCCTGCATGTCCTGATCCGCAAGTTTTGGTGGGGAGTAACAGAAGAGGAGAAGAAAACCTATTGGATAAAATGGGAAGAGCTCCTAAAACCCAAAGCATCTGATGGCTTGGGCTTTAGGGATCTCTTACTTTTCAACGAGGCCTTGCTCGCCAAACAATGTTGGAGACTCATTCAACATCCTCATGACCTATGGGCAAGAGTCTTAAAGGGCATTTACTATCCTACAGGTTCATTCCTTAATGCCAGGAAGGGGGGAAGAGCATCTTGGGCCTGGTCAAGTCTCATGGATTGTCGACATGTGCTAAAGCTGGGTATGAGATGGCACGTTGGTGATGGTGCTATGATTAACATTTGGGAGGATAAGTGGGTTCCCACTCTACGAGATTTCTCTATTCATACAGCAAGACCACCAGATACGCAACTTGTCTGGGTCTCACAATTGTTGTTGAGAAACACTAACAGGTGGAATATCCCACTGCTTCGGGCTAGCTTCACGGAGGAGGAATGTGTTGCCATCCAAAAAATACCGATTTCCAGGTGCAGAAGTAGGGATAAGTTAATATGGCACTGGGAGAAGACAGGATCATATTCAGTTAAGTCAGCTTACAGCCTTCTCTTGAAACAGAGTTGTCCTCCTCCAAGTGTCTCTACAAGTCAGCAGGATGATCCAGTTTGGAAGAAGATTTGGAGAGTTAAAGCCGTTCCAAAGGTTAAAAATTTTCTCTGGAAGGTATGTCATAATGGAATATCTGTTCGGGCAAATCTTTTCAGAAGACATATTACAGCTTCCCCGCTTTGTGCCATATGTAACGAAGCTGATGAGACTGTTGAGCATATGTTGTTTCTGTGTCCATGGACCAGACCTGTTTGGTTTTCAAGTCCTCTTGGATTTTGTCCTGATCGGCAGGGGCCACTGGTTTTCAAATATTGGTTGTCACAAGTATTACAGAGTGACTTTTTACATCGCCTGGAGACTATCTCTTTACTTGCCTACCTGTGCTGGGAAGTGTGGAAGGCACGGAACAGTTTTCTAATCAGGGGAGTGAAATTAAATCCAAGGAGTGTGGTTGAAGCAGCTATACGTCAAGCGAGGGAGTTTCATGCTGCGCAGGATTTGTTCATGAGCCGAGCTCGCCCCCTGGAAAACCGCTCCTCTCCACAGCCAACTAGCTGGAACCCACCGCCTATGGGGGTCTCTAAAATCAATTGCGATGTCTCATTCAAAGACGAGGATCGAACTGCTGGAATTGGAATTATAGTACGGAACCAATATGGTAGGTTGATTGGAGGGGCAACTTGTTTGAGCCTCTGCAAATCTGCCCTGCATGGAGAAGCACTTGCTATCAGAGAGGCAATGCATCTTGCCATATCCCTGCAGCTCCAGCACATCATTATTGAGTCTGATTCACTGGAATTGGTATCACGGTGCTCGCAGCCCCATCTCTTCTTTTGGGACACAGACTCTCTTGTACGTGATATTGATGAATTAAGACTGCTTTTTCTATCGTGTTCTATAGTCCATATAAGTAGGAATGCTAATCGTGTGGCGGATTGGATTGCCAAAGCAGTAAGATCCAATACTTGTCCTGTATATTGGATCTCCAATCCACCACCCGTTTTGTATAAGTTATTGCTGAAGGACTTACCTACCTGATGCATAATGCAATGAAATCATATCCAGTTAAAAAAAAAAAAAAAACTATGGACATGAATAATCAATTTCCTGTGACCTAGTCTGGGTTCAATTATTAGTCCTGCTAGCAAAAAAAACTGGTATAATAATAAAGAAATTAAAAACAAAAAAACTGGGGTAAGTGAAAAGCCAAATAACTCCCTCGTATTAGAATTTAGAGGAGAACCAAGTACCATTTCTGGAATAAAATAGCAGGAAATTTTGATGAAGTTCCTGCTTAAGCATGCAGTACAATTCTGTGAACAATTCAAGTGAAGAATAACGAATACCAGCTCACATCAAATCAATATTTCGTACAGTACAGGGTTGAACAAACCTATGTAATACATTGGATAAAGAATTATTGAAATATACTGTTCAAACTATTAGAAATGCTAATAGACAAAACATCTATCTCCAAATGCGATCCTCTCTATGAACCTTAAGCATTGATCTCTTCTAGAAAAGGATAATCAGTGTAACCAATGACAGGATCACTCGTATAGAATGTGGCTCTGTCACACTTGTTTATAGGAGCATTAAGCTCAAATCTCTTTGGCAAGTCTGGATTAGCTAAGAAGTGCCGGCCATACGCAACAAGATCGGCATGGTTTTCTTCCACTGCTTTGTTTCCATCTTCCCTACCATATCCTCCAGCCACAATGAAAGTACCATTGAAAGCCTTTCTCATAGGCAAAAGGCTGTGGGGGGTCTCAAATTTTTGTCCTATCAACTTCATTCTTGGCTCAATCATATGGAAATATAGAATGTTATACTTGTTCAAGGCCTGGACCATGTAAAGCCCCAAGGCTTCAGGATTCGAGTTTCCGGAGTCCATGTATTCTGCAAATGGAGATAATCTGATCCCAACCTTATCAGCTCCTATCTCATTGACCACAGCTTCAACTACTTCCAGAGCAAACCTGCAACGATTCTCCAGAGATCCTCCATATTGGTCTGTACGATCATTTATGCTGTCTTTCAAAAACTGGTCAATGAGGAAGCCGTGAGCCCCATGTATTTCTACTCCATCAAAACCTGAGGATCAAGATTCAAGACAACATAGTAAGCATACAGAAAAGGGTTAAAAGGTATTGGGTAAGCACTTCACCAACTAGCTAGGCTAAAGGCTCGAATAAACTTTATGCCTGGTAAACAAAAGGAACAATGACTTACCAGATTCTATAGCATTCCTTGCAGAAATTCGAAAATCATTCACAATCTGAGGGATTTCATCTGTTCTTAGTCGCCTTGGAGGTGTGAATTCATCAGTCTGTTGAGAGTTAGGTGCTTTGTCTGTAGAAGACACAGGTGCTTGCCCATTTGGTTGGTAAACTGCAAGCAATAGTAGCAGAACCAGAGTAAGGATCTCAACCCAACTGAAACAGATCAATGTACAAGCGCTGAGCGAGGATCGAATTGGGGAACACACAAAGATTGAAATAGTTTCGCTATACTTGAAACAGAGTATTCCTTTGGATAAAACCAAAGAAGAATCATAGAAAAAGATAGTGTTTTTCCAAGCAAAATTTGAACAAACAGAGATGTATGTTTCCATGGTCAAACATGAGTCAATAGGCAACATCAACAGTCACGGGCAAGATGGTTCTATTATTGTCATTGTCCTATAAAGGGTTCTAGTATTGTCCTTTGTATCAGCAACACAATAAATTTAAGGAGGAAAGGAGAAGAACAAATGAACAAAGAGATGTGCCTTATGGAGGATCTTAAGTATGAAAACCCTATATCACTCTACATACAGTTTAAGCAAAATGCTAGCTAGCTCATGACAATTTTGAACAAAGCAAACAAATGTCACGTACTCACCCGAATTTGAAACCCTTCCAGCATGAACAATTTGACAGAAGAAAACACCACCTTCCGCATGAACAGCATCTACAATGCATGTCTCAACCTGCTCTTTGGTCCAGATACCTGGTGATTGTGGGAACCTTTAAGAGATGGAAGGAAACAAGAATACAAAAGTTTAGAATTGAATTCTAATTGTGAAGGATGCACATAATAGAATTAGGCCATCCTTTCAATTCAAAAGCATATATAGGGATGGCAATCGGGTAGGGTAAGCAAGACCCAGACCCGGACCCTTAATCAAATCGGGTAGGGTAAGAATGGACTAATTATGAACCGGGTAGGATAAAGTTCTATTTTTTTGCCCAAGGGATAATGCGGGTCTGGGTAAGGGTATACCCGCTATACTTGCTACGTACAAATCAAGTTTTAATTCTATAAAAAATCCTACAATTGTTAACTAAGCATTCATGAAATATGTTCTAAGTTTAAGCATAAAAAATTTAAAAACAACAAGAAGTCCAAAATTTTAAAGTAGTATGTAACTTTTCTCAATTTTAAATCCAAACAATCTTTTATTTCTTAATCTCCATCCTCTTCTCTACTAAGATCAACATATATTTTTCTTTAAAAAAAATAATATTATTAAATAATATAAAATAAGAATCTTGTTAGAACAATAGCCCTTCGCTAGAGGGGGGGTGAATAACGATAATCGAATTAAAACGAAATAGGCAGGAATCAAATGCGGAATTGAAAGATTGAAGGACACAACCAATTTATCCTGGTTCACACACACTCTACTAGTGTGGCTAATCCAGCCCTTCAAGTCTCACTTGAAGATTTCACTATCTAGTGTTAAGCTTACGGGTGCTTAACAAACCGTTACAACGTAGGAATTCTAGTCACAAGAATCCTAAACCTGAGAGTTCAAGTCACATGAACCTCAATACACTTGCTTGAAGATACCCCACTTCAAGACTTCTCACATAAGAAGATATACCCTCTTCCTATGAATCTCAACAAGGGAACTAACCTCCCTTAAGGTGTATGAATATACAATTCAATCAATCAAACAAAGAACCCTCTCAAAGAGTAGATATGAGTATACAAGATTAAGCTCTAAAAGGCAACTCTCAAATCCTCAATAGGATATTGGCTCAATAAAGATTTCTATAAATATATGGAATGAATGCTTGAATGTAGAGAGTTGATTCCCCCTGTTTCAGAGACTTAAATGATCTATTTATAAGCTCAAAAGCATGTATTACCGTTGTAAAATCAATCCAAAATACCTTTAGACAAAATTGTGGAAAGCTGAAAAAGTATGTCTGCTCTTGTCGGCTGAACATCGATGTTGCAAGTCAGGACATCGATGTTCTAGCCTTTGAATATGCATTATTGGTCCAACGGTCATATGGACATCGATGTTGTAAAGGTGGACATCGATGCCCTGGTCAGTGAATTTGAATTTCTGGGCTAACGGTCAGTAGGACATCGATGTTGTCAAAATGGACATCGATGTTCCACAAGACATTGTCCAAGACCCAAGACCAAATAACATCGATGTTCCATAGCTGAACATCGATGTTTTGGACATTCCCAAAACAATCTTAAAATCAGATTCAATAGGACATCGATGTTATGAAATAGGACATCGATGTTCAAACTCTTCAAAGCAATTTTTAAGCACAACGGTCATGAGGACATCGATGTTCCGAAATTGGACATCGATGTTATAAACTACTGCCTACTTTTGGAAAAATTATTTTAGTGCAGTGTTTTGGACATTCCCAAAACAATCTTAAAACCAGATTCAATAGGACATCGATGTTATGAAATAGGACATCGATGTTCCGAAATTGGACATCGATGTTATAAACTACTGCCTACTTTTGGAAAAATTATTTTAGTGCAGGACATCGATGTTCCAATATTGGACATCGATGTTCAAAGCTTAGAAACCTTCTCGAAAGATTGGTTTCAAGGCAGGACATCGATGTTCATAATTGGGACATCGATGTTCAAGGCTCGGAAAACAATGGAAATATGTTATGTTATGCATGAGCAAAATTCATCTTATTTTGAGCCAATGTCCTAGAAGAGTTGAGTGTTATACCTTGTACAATTTATGAATCTAACTCTTCTTTCTTGGCTCTTAAATTCTTGTGCTCATTCATTTTGATCCTTTGCTCTTGAATGGTTTCTTGTGCTTGAGGATTGGTTTGACTTCATTTCTTTGTGCTTCTTCTTTGTCATGATCTTGAATTGTTTGTCAATTATCAAAACCTGTAATGAATGAACCATGAAGACATAGGTTCTAACAATTTCCCCCTTTTTGATAATGACAAACACCTAGAAGTATATGCCAATATTAGAGGTATATGTTAACACAATAATTCCCCCTATATAATTCAATTTATGATTCCCCCTATCTAGATGCATATACTTCTTCTTATCTTCCCCCTTTTGGCATTAGCAAAAAGAAACGATGATGCATTTATTTATTCTTCCCCCTTAAGATGTGATTTATAATTCCCCCTAAGTTCATGCATATGGTAAAGTATTTTATGGAAAACAAAGTATAAAGGATAATAAGGATAAGGGTTTAGAAAGATGGTTCCTAGTTCCCATCATTATCATCATCTTCATCAGTAGCTTCTTCCTCACTATGTTACTTCTTCAGCAAGCCTTATTCCCCCTTTCTCTTGGTCTTAGTGAGGGGTACCTGCCAAACATAGTTAGACGAGCCTCGGGTGCTCAAGTTAGCAAAGATAATTCACTAGTTTTAGTAAGATGAAGCATGGGTGACAAAGTTAAGGATAGTAAGATGGCCTCTGCCTCCAAGAATTATTGTCTTGGATTTCCATCCTCCCGGGATGAGGAGGTATCTCCTTGTCGTAAGTATACCGGGCTCGAGAAAAAGTCTTGTCAGTTGGACTTTGGATGCCTCTGATGCCCAACTAATCAGACTGTGAGTCCCGTGATGAATCAATAACGCAGTTTAGGCCACGATTTTCAAAAAAGTAGACACTTGATTGTCTGAAAAATTGGATGTTAGCAATAAATGAATTTGCAAGTGTCAAAAAAAAGGAGATTCTTGAAAATCGAAGCGGTTTGGAGGGGCCTTCCTCTGAACGTTGTTCATGATACTCCGAGGATAGGTAGGGGTCACCTCCTGAACACTGCTGGACACTTCAGAAATTTTGTAGGGGTCACCTTTTGAGAGAAGAGGCAATGCAATTATGTTTCTATAAATAGACATACGTTAGAGCTTATTAAACACATAAAGTTTATAATCCAATTTCAGAAAGAGAGTTAGCAAAAAATATCAAAAGCAAAAATGTCTTCCCCTTCCCCCGTCTTTTTTGTTGAGGGTGCAAACGTAGGTAGGAGAAATCGGTTGGCCTTCAGCATTGTAAATGAGCAACAAGGACCATTGCCAGAGGAACTAGCAAGAATTCCTCGTCTTGTCTTCGTAGACGAGATTTATTCGTCTCGATTCTTTATCACCCCTATAGAAGAGGTCATCTTCCTAGATCATCAGCAAACCCTGCGAGTTTCCTACTACGGTACGGCTAATTCCACAATGTTTTTTTATCTCTGACAGGTTTCAGGGGCTTCAGTTGGAACCAACCTACCAGACTTTGAACGAGAGCAGTCATTACCAGATTACAATGACGGCTCAGAGCATTCCTCGAGTATCTGGAGTAGCGCCCACTTGGCCAAAGGTTCGCCTTTTGGTGTGGAACTGCAGAGGTATCACAGCACATTCCCAAGATTTTGTTCGAACCCTACGAGACCTGAAGAACCAATATAAACCAAATATGGTTATGCTCACGGAGACTCAATGGCAGCAAACCGGAGACCACGGAGCTATCCCTCTTCGCTTTCCACCAACACAACGGTTCGAGCTTCCTGGCCAGAACAACTCAGGTGGAATGTGGTTTGCTTGGAATCATAGCATTAGGGTTAATATAGTTAATACTCCTAATGGCTTCACTGTAACAGCTGAACCGAATCGTTAGAAACAGAATATGATAGCTATGTACTCCCTTTTTTTTTATGTGATTTGTAATGTAATATAAATGATGTAATGATGTAATCAAGTGTGTGAGTGTTTTAAGATCCATCAGCTGTACTCAATCTTTGTAATCAGTAAAAGTGCTTATGCTTTCAGCATGTGTATGACATAAACTTCTTTCATGTGAATGTTCATCAAACAAGCTAGTGTTTCTCAATTCGATCAATTGTGCACTAACTACATGCTTGGCTTAAATTGAAAGAAATCTGAATATTCTTCCTGAAACACTTAGTCATGAACATGCTACCTAAATTTCTTAACTTAAATGAGAAGGTTAACTTGTTTCAAAGCTTGTGAGAATGCATCAAAGACACAACATCGATGTTCAAGAATGAGATATCGATGTTTTTGACCATTAGACAGAAATTTTTAAACAGCTTGGAATGAATAACATCGATGTTTAAAGACTACTGGATAAATAAAGTTCTTACCGAACATCGATGTTTGATACAAAACATCGATGTGCATGCTTGATTTATGGCTTGGCAGTTCTCATGGGAACATCGATGTTGATCACAAAACATCGATGTTTTACAGCTACTGGTTGGAAAATCAGGTGCGCTGAAAATCACAGAACATCGATGTTGCTTGTTAAACATCGATGTTGTCACCTATTGGTACGGTTTTGCACTATCACTTAGTCTTGAATTTTGGATGCTTCTTTGGTCATTTGCTTGGAGCATCCGCAATCAAGGTACCAAAGTACACTTGATGCCTTCAAGCATACCTGCAAAACAAATCAAAAGGATTTTGGTACCCAAATCTTTTTGGGTCCTTGGTGGTTAGAAACATGGCGATGATGGTCCTCATCTTGTGCCCAATGTCTGTGCCTAGTAAAACATACCGGGGCAATGTGTCCTATCCTATTACAATAGTGACAAATAACATTAGGATTATGCATTCTCCTAGGTTGATAGTAGTTGTTGTTTTGTCTATGTTTGTAATCTCTACTTAACTTGTCTTGCCTAGGTAAAATCTTGTTTTCCCTAAATTGAGTCACATGTTTCCTAGGTTTAGTAAAATGAGAACTTTCATTTTTAGCGCTGTGTACATGTGGTCTTGTAACATTAGCATTTGATCTAACATTGTAAGCATACAATTTAGCATAGTGAACTTTTCCACTACTTGCATTTGGTTTGGCATTTTGAGCATATGACCTTCTATGATGAGTACATGATCTTGTGTCATGAACATGTGATCTAATATGATAAGTAGAAGATGAAGCATCATGTTTATGTGTCTTAGCATTAAGCACAGTAGGTTTGACATCATTTGACACATTAGATGCACCTAATCCTTCTTTTTGTGTTGGACTTCTTTGTTGTCCTAGAAGAAGATTAAGACTATCTCTACCATTAGTAAATTTCTCTAATGTTTTCTTCAAATCATCAACTTGATGCTTAAGAGATTCATTCTCTTTTCCCAATTCAACACAAGAACATACATTTGAGGATATCTTCTCATTAAGTTCATTGCAAGACATATTAAGAGCATGCTTTTCTTTTTCAAGCTTATCAATTTTACTTGATAACTCATCCTTATCATGTGATAATAATTCTACATTATTTTCTAAGGTCTTATTCTGTTTCTTTAAGTTCTTATTAACATTTGAGATAGAAATGAATTTACTATACAGTTCACTAAATGCATCTTGCAACTCTTCAAATGTATAATCATCATTCGAATAGGAAGTACTTACCTCTTCTGGAGATTCTTCCTTTGCCATGAAACAAGGGTTGACAGTCTCATCTTGCTTGCTGTCTGTTTCCTCATAGATGATTCCCAGCATTTCCCACATCTCCTTGGCTGTTGCGCAGTGCGAGATCATTTGATAGTCATTCGGATTGATCGCACATTGAAGCATGTTTATCGCCTTGGAATTGTTTTCGATTCTTTGAATGGCATCTACGTTGTGCTCCACTTTCGTCCTTGATGGGATTTGAACACCATTCTTTATCGTTAGCCAAACTGCAAAGTCATTGGCTTGGATGAAAACTTTCATCCTTTCCTTCCAATATGTATAATCTGTTCCGTCGAAGAATGGTGCCTGGGTGATGGATTGTCCTTCAGTGATTCCTGCATACAAATAACTTGAACAAGCCATAGAAACTTTCCTCTCAAACGGTTAAGTCTTTCAGAGAGTTAGGCTCCGCTACCAATTGTTAGAACAATAGCCCTCCGCTAGAGGGGGGTGAATAGCGATAATCGAATTAAAACGAAATAGGCAGGAATCAAATGCGGAATTGAAAGATTGAAGGACACAACCAATTTATCCTGGTTCACACACACTCTACTAGTGTGGCTAATCCAGCCCTTCAAGTCTCACTTAAAGATTTCACTATCTAGTGTTAAGCTTACGGGTGCTTAACAAACCGTTACAACCTAGGAATTTTAATCACAAGAATCCTAAACCTGAGAGTTCAAGTCACATGAACCTCAACACACTTGTTTGAAGATACCTCACTTCAAGACTTCTCACATAAGAAGATATACCCTCTTCCAATGAATCTCAACAAGGGAACTAATCTCCCTTAAGGTGTATGAATATACAATTCAATCACTCAAACAAAGAACCCTCTCAAAGAGTAGATATGAGTATACAAGATTAAGCTCTAAAAGGCAACTCTCAAATCCTCAATAGGATATTGGCTCAATAAAGATTTCTATAAATGTATGAAATGAATGCTTGAATGTAGAGAGTTGATTCCCCCTGTTTCAGAGACTTAAATGATCTATTTATAAGCTCAAAAGCATGTATTACCGTTGTGAAATCAATCCAAAATATCTTTAGACAAAATTGTGGAAAGCTGAAAAAGTATGTCTGCTCTTGTCGGCTGAACATCGATGTTGCAAGTCAGGACATCGATGTTCTAGCCTTTGAATATGCATTATTGGTCCAACGGTCATATGGACATCGATGTTGTAAAGGTGGACATCGATGGCCTGGTCAGTGAATTTGAATTTCTGGGCTAACGGTCACTAGGACATCGATGTTGTCAAAATGGACATCGATGTTCCACAAGACATTGTCCAAGACCCGAGACCAAATAACATCGATGTTCCATAGCTGAACATCGATGTTTTGGACATTCCCAAAACAATCTTAAAACCAGATTCAATAGGACATCGATGTTATGAAATAGGACATCGATGTTCAAACTCTTATGCTTGGAAATATGTTATGTTATGCATGAGCAAAATTCATCTTATTTTGAGCCAATGTCCTAGAAGAGTTGAGTGTTATACCTTGTACAATTTATGAATCTAACTCTTCTTTCTTGGCTCTTAAATTCTTGTGCTCATTCATTTTGATCCTTTGCTCTTGAATGGTTTCTTGTGCTTGAGGATTGGTTTGACTTCATTTTTTTTTGCTTCTTTTTTGTCATGATCTTGAATTGATTTGTCAATTATCAAAACCTGTAATGAATGAACCATGAAGACATAGGTTCTAACAAATCTTATAATAAGTTAAAATATATAAATTAATATTGAATGCTTATTTTCTTCTTCCATATTATTATCATAGACAATTATAGGATAGTTATAGATTATTGTTCCTTTTAAGACAAAGAAAAACTATAATAACATAATATTAGTTTAGGGTTTTAGAGTACGAAATTTCAATAGAAAAAGAAGAGGAGGTGAGTAGAAAAGAATTAAAGAAACAAAAGAAAGAAACTCAAGTTAATTTTTATAATGCGGTTATAGATTTTAGAATATTATAATGGATAGGGTCTAACGGGTAGGGTAAAACCTAGATCCTTACCCAGACCCAGACCCGGTCAACTCGGGTCCGGATAATACCCTACCTTTTTTTTACCCGGTCAAAGTCGGGTAATACCCTACCCATAAAAGCGGGTTTTGAGTGGGTATCGGGTAGACCCGGAAAAATTGCCATCCATGTATGTAGCATTCTCCACCCCATTTTCAAATTCCTTCGCGGAATTAAAATATCTCTTTGTCCCCATTCCGTAGGAGGAAATTATCCCATCCTCAGTCCCTGCGAGGTCCTATGCTTATTTTTTATTGTGAAATTATAAACATATATAGATTAAAATAATTAATTATTTAATAATTATTATTCGGGTCAATTACATTGAAGCTCTAGCTTGAATTCGGTTCAACCAATGAACTGACCTTTTTCTGGGTCTGTTGTTTGGGCCGGGTCCGATATGGCCTACCAACAATTATAGTTCTTCGTGTTCAAAATTTTTTTTTTTGGCGCGCATAAATTTTGGCGCCAATAAGATTTGGTAGACGACTCCTCGCGCAATAACAGAAGGCGCTCACTTTGTGTTTGAGATTGGGGTAGTGTGTGTAATTACAATAAACTTTCAGCTCATTGTACAATTTTTAAAAAGAGTCGGATAGTTTTGTAATTTAAAAAACCCTACATCTTACATAGGTAGTGGAGGTACTATAATATATGCTTCTTTTCTTTTGGTCCAATAGGTACCACAAGCTGCTTGACCAAAACCAGGGACCGTTTTGTATATTTGACCAATTGGGACCCAAAATTGCAGTTAATGTTTTCTTCTTCATCTCCTTCCTGTAACAGCAACACTGTTGGCATGGTCAAGTGCAATCGTTTTTCTGCTGTGCTGAATTCAAATTCAAGTTCTGTTATTTGCGTTTGTAGTAAAATAAGTCATGGTTTTGATGGTGTCATGCGTTGGGAGGTGAGCACTTTGTTGGCAATGCGTGAGTTCAATTGTGAGATGTAAACTAGGCTTATTGGCAATTCTTACATGCATAATTTCGATTTTGTTAGTCCAGATGCAAATGCCTTCTTCCAATCTAATTTAATTTGTCTTACTCGATATGTATTTTACAAATTGTTCTTTCCTGTTCGACAAAAAAATTGTTCTTTCCTGATACACCCATGAATGACTAGTCGTAAACTCGTAATCATGTGACAAGCGGCGCTGTGGTGTTTGTCTCCCGCGGCATTTTGTTCTTGGTGCAGGTAGATAAGTTGCCTCTTATTAGAGGCTGCAAAGTGTTTGTTCTAATTTCGGCAAGAATATTATTACTTTTTCAATTTCAGCTAGCAGAGATGTGCCATGTATTGTTTTTCTCCTTGGTGATATTCATCAATTAGTGTTCTATGTTCTGTGCTTGTGCCTTCGAAATCTAGACACATATATACACATATATACTAAGATCTTGAAAGCCGCTTATAGTTTGTAAGATGCATGGTGCAAAATTGAGGTGTATACACTGAGATTCTGTTTAGTACAACACTTGGATTCTGTTTAGTTCCTCATTTTATGGGGCAAAATAGCTGATGCCTTCATGTTAAGTTTCTTTTATCTCTATTTGGAACAAAAAGTAGCGTGGTAGAAATCCATATGTTGAAATGCATTCCAACCAAGAATAGCTAGTTAGATATTTATTAGTTAAAAAATGCTGAAGGCTGGGATATATATATAGAGTTATGATTCTCCAGAAATCATTTGCTGGTTATTATTTCTGAGAAGAAATGATATAGGAATATTATAGGTAACGGATTGAATGCTATTTCAAGTTTGCAGCTATGAACTTCAAATATGATGCATAAAACCAAGAAAGAAATTGGAAGGAAAAACCTTGGGTTTTACAATTATTTTTTAGAAAAAGTAACCGCTGCTTATGGATTTATATTACAACACAACCATTGAACATGCGACCATTCTTTATTACAAAAGATTGAAATGACTCTAGGGAGATGTTCATCCTCTTCCTTCCAGCAACAAAGGCGACACCAAATTTTAGACAATGCATGAGTGTAGTTTTTCGCCTTTTATCATCATCAGAATCGAAGGAGGAGTCGTCGTGGTCATCATCATCATCATCATCATCATCATAATAGTAATAGGTGATAAGGATTAGACTTAGTATAGTTAGCATTCTAATCTGATAAGATACCTAGCCTAATCTGTAAGGTGCCTAGAACTCTTGTAATTATAGAACACTTGTAATATATATACACATCAGGATCACCATGTTTCGGTATCCTGGTATTCTATCTGTTCATAGTAACAGAGCAGGTTATCGTACTTCATGCCTAAATTCTTTTTCTGGTTCCCTTGATCTTTTCCCTTCTTCTTCTTGCACTATGGCATCTTCACCTACTGCTTCTTCTGGTTCTTCTGGTTCTACTTCTTCTTCTTCTTCTTCCACCATGCCAGGTCTTTCCTCCACGAGTGTGCCTACTCATTCAGTTCTCAGTGTCAGTAACCTTAGGAACTATGTTCCTGTCAGGCTTGATTTTAGCAATTTTCTTGTCTGGCAAAGTCTTCTCTATACCGTGTTCCAATCCCATCAAGTGTTGGATCACATTGATGGTACTGGTGTGCCTCCTGATCCTTTTCTGGCTTCTGCGGATACTACTGCACCACCCACACCCAATCCTTTGTTTGCTCATTGGCACCAAATCGACAGCACCTTGGTCACCTGGATTTATGCCACTATAAGCCCTGATTTTCTTCAACACGTAGTGCGTCCTGGTACTTTTCCCACTGCACGAGAGGCCTGGTTGAGAGTCGAACAATTCTTTCATGATCATGTTCAAGCCCGGTATATGGAGTTTAGGAGTGCGTTTGTTAATTCCAAGAAAGGTTCACAGACCATGAGTGATTTCATTCATTCTGTTCGCAGCATCGCTGATAACTTAGAGTATATTGGTCGACGCTTAAGTGATGATGACATTGTCATGCAGATCCTCGATGGTCTGCCTGATGAGTACGATGATATCGTTACTCTTCTTACTTCTAGGTCTCCTCTTCCTAGTTTTTTGGAGGTGCGTTCTCTCTTGCTTGCTCAGGAAGCCCGTAAAACAAAGCAATCTTCTTCTTCTTCTTCTTCTCCTTTGCAAACTGATTCTAATCAAGCTCTTTTCACTCAAAACTGGGGACGTGGTGGTCGCGGTGGTCGAGGTGGCCGTGGGGGTGGTGGTAGAGGTTTCTTTTCTCCTCGTCCCCCTTCCTCTACCTGGAATAATTCTTGGAATAACTCCGGCCCGCATCCAGCACAGCAAAACTCTCCTCGGCCTCCTTCCCACTCGTCCTCTTCTCCTATTCCAAACCGTCCACCTGTGTCTCGTCCTTCTTGTCCTTCTTCTTCTTTTTTGGGTCCGTCACCTGTTCAATTTCAGCTTTGTGACGAGTACAACCATTTTGCCAAGTACTGCCCACAACGGGCTTATGCTGGTTTGCATGAGAACCACCACAGCCCGGTTTGGTATGCCGACACAGGCGCCACAAGCCACATGACGAACTCCACGACTAATTTGGATTCATTCCAAGAATATAGTGGCACAGACTCTGTCCAAGTGGGTGATGGTACGCTCTTGAACATTACCCATGTAGGTGTAAAACGTTTTTTAATTAGTTCTTCTGTTTTTCAGTTGTTTGATGTTCTTGTTGTCCCTCATCTCACAAAAAATCAGATTTCAGTTAAACGTTTTGCTATTGACAATTCATGTAATGTTGTTTTTGATTCCCTTGGTTTTTCTGTGAAGGGTCATCACTTCAGTCATCAACAGATACGGTGCAATGATCCAGGCCCCCTCTATTCTATTCGAGTCTCATCTAAAGCTGTTTCTACTCCGTCCAAGGCTTTTGTAGCAACCCGTGTTTTTGGTAATCTGTGGCACAATCGCTTATGCCATCCAGGATTGCCGGTTATGTAACAGTTTGCTCGTCAGCATTTTACTTTGTGTCTAGCATCGAATAAACATGATTTTTGCCATGCTTGTCAACTGGGGAAGCAAACTTCCTTACCCCAGGTCCTTAGAACCCTGTTTAGGTTTGTTCCATGTAGTGCATTGCGATGTATGGACTTCTCCAATCCCTTCTTTTACTGGTTTCAAGTACTATGTCTTGTTTCTTGATGAGTACTCTAAGTTTTGTTGGGTTTTCCCTTTAAAGAATAAGAGTGATGTTTTTGTCAAGTTTAAACAACTCCATGCCGAGATTCAAACTCACTTTGGTCACTCGATTCGCTTCCTTCAAAGTGATGGTGGCGGCAAATTCTGTAATAAAATTTTTGATGATTATCTTTCTCATCATGGAATTCTACGCCGTGTTTCCTGTCCACACAGTCATCCACAAAACGGGATGGCTGAACAAAAACATCGCACTTTGCTCAACTCTATACGTTCAGTTCTTTTTCATGCAACCCTACCTCCTTCCTTTTGGGTAGAGGCACTTCACTAAGTCACCTACATCCAAAACCGGCTACCACATGTATCTTTGCACTGGAAGAGTCTTTATGAAATACTACATGGTCGCCTTCCTTGTTTTGATCAGATTCATGTATTCGGATGTGCATGCTATCCTCTATACATGAATCCTGGTCGACATAAACTCACAACACGCACTGATCTCTATATTTTTCTGGGTCTTTCTCCTTATCATAAAGGTCATAGATGTTATCATCCAGCCTCTCGCAAAGTGATAATCTCCAGGAACGTGGTCCTTAATGAAACCTCTTTTCCTTACTCTCACAACCATAATCCTTCACGGCAACATCAACCATTCTTTGATCCATCGGCAGTTTTCAAGTTACAAGGCACACTAGTTCCATCTTCTTTTCCAACACTTGCTAGTCATGGTCACCCACACTCCTCTTCCCCATCCATATCACAATCTGTATCTCATTCGCTAGTTCTTTTTCCACCCTTATCTTCACTCGCACCTTCCTCTCTATCTCCACATAACGTTGTCAATCCAATTCCAACCACACACGACCAGACCACCCACATACCTACTTCAACACCAGCCTCTCCTACCACGTCTTCTTCACCAGATGACACCTCCGCACCTCCTCCTACTTCTTCCCACCCCACTCATCAGATGCAAAATCGACTAAAGGGTGGAATACGAAAACCTAATCCAAAATATGCTCTTCATGTTGCTACCCCAAACACAGACCCACGAACCTTCCAACAGGCATCGAAGTACGAGCACTGGCGACATGCCATGCAAGATGAATTCCAGGCTTTGTTACAAAATAAGACATGGGTGTTGGTGCCTCAACCTTCGACCCAGGTTAACATAGTTGGTTCTCGATGGGTTTTTCGCAGCAAGTACAACTCCAATGGCACATTGTCTCGCTACAAGGCTCGTCTTGTTGCTTAAGACTACACACAACGGGCTGGAGAAGATTTCGATGAGACTTATAGCGCCGTAGTGAAGCCGACGACGATTCAAACTATTCTTTCCCATAGCCATCTCTTGTGACTGGGACATACGGCAATTGGACGTTAAAAATGCTTTTTTGAATGGCTATTTGAAGGAAGAGGTGTACATGCGACAACCTCCTAGGTTTAAAGATGTTACCTTTCCCAACCATGCCTGTAAGTTGAAGAGAGCTCTGTATGGCCTGAAACAGGCACCGCGGGTATGGTATCAACGATTCGCATCCTTCATCATTACTCATCACTTTCAAGTTAGCCGTTCTTATTCCTCCTTGTTTATTCATCATTCTTCTCAAGGAACAGCTTTTTTACTCCTTTATGTTGATGATATCATCCTTACTGCCTCTACATCAACACTGTTGTGCTCCTTGCTGGCTTTGCTCAAGCAGGAGTTCTCCATGACAGACCTTGGTACTCTTAACTATTTTCTGGGCATTCAGGTTACTCGTGTTCGTGATGGTTTGTTCCTCCATCAACAGAAATATCTACAAAGTATTCTCACTCGAGCACAGCTAACTGATCTTAAACCGGCAGCAACTCCAATACAGCCGAAGTTGTCTCTCTCTATCAATCATGGTGTCTTGCTTGAACCCGATGAGCAACGGTTCTATAGGACAGTTGTAGGAGCTCTGCAATATTTAACTTTTACACGTCCTGATATATCGTATGTTGTGAATACCGTTTGTCAATTTATGCATGCCCCTACTTCTGAGCAAATTTCTGTGGACACCCGACGTTCCACCACAGGGTATTGTCTCTTCCTCGGTGGTAACCTCGTTTCTTGGTCCGCTAAAAAGCAGCCAACAATGTCTCGTAGTAGCGCTGTGTGAAGGCCCTCTCCCCGAGGGACCCACCAAACTCAGGTATTGTTACATCACATCCCTCAGCCCACACCTCTTGGGTTTAATCCTTTACCATGCTGCAGCACTAGGGATTCGAACTCGGGACGTGATGCTTTTTATCCCCCTCAAGGAGAGTGTGTATTAATACTGATAATACTGATATTACAAAAGAGGAAACATTACATTGACCTTGATATTTTATAAAAGGGAAATATTACAATATTTTATTAAAATGGAAAATACATCTAACGGTTCGGAGTGACGTTGACGCGGAAGCTGTTGGAATCGCTGTTGATGTTGACGGTGATCCTGTCGCTCCACGAGAGCCACATGCCGCC
>JAKUCV010006248.1:0-190602 GCA_028386065.3 Turnera subulata
AAGGAGAAAGAAAAGAAAAAAGTGAAGAAGAGAAGGAGAAGGGAACTCGGGCTAGGTTGGCTGCCCTAGTGGACGACTCGTCGTCCGCTTAGGCGCGGTCAACCCTGCCTGGTCAACGTTTTCTTCTTTTTTTTTTTTTTTTTTTTGAAATCATCAAAACGACGTAGTTTCGATCGAAGACGCAACGAGACCCCTGTTTTGTCCCGGAACATATCCCGATATCAACGAAACCCGAAGCATGAGAAAATCTCAACTGGAGATTGACATTTCCAAGGAAAAATAATTTATTTCCTCGACTAAAACTCGAAAGTACCCCAAGGGTAAAATTGGAAAGAAATTCCGAAAATTCAGAAATCAAGTTATAAGAATCCGGGGCGTTACAGCGGTGGCACGCGACGCGGCGCGGATCGGCGGCGAGTGAACAGTGACCAGAGGCGCCTGGGAGGTGACGCACTGTTCCTTATTTTTTTTCTTTTTCTTTGTATTTTTTTTCTTTTCTGGTTTTTCTAATTTTCTCTTTTTTTCTGTTTCTATTTTTTTTCTTTTTTTCTTTCTTTCCTTTTTTTTTTATTCCTCACTCTCTGTTTTTTTTCTTTTTTTCTATTTTCTGTTTCTTTTTTTTTTCCTTTTTCTTTTTCTCTCTTTTTTTTCTCTCTTTTTCCCTCTTTTCTTTTTTTCTCTCTTTTTTCTCTCTTTCTTTTTTTTTCTCTTCCTCCCTCGGCTGCCTCCTTCTTCTCCTTCCTTTTTATAAACTGAAAATGTTACTATATAACATGTGAATCAATAATATAATTTCGTCTGCATTACGGGCGAGTCCGATCCGGACCAGAAAATAACAGATACCTCCTTAGTTATTTTCCGGTGTGATTTTCCGAGAAATTCCGAAACCCGAAAAATACCAACTTAGTTCCGAAAAATTCACGGGAAAATCTCGAGCGTGGGAAAACACTCGGATTCGAAAAACGACTCCCGATTTACCTTGAATTAATTACCCAAGATTAATTCAACAGTAAATCACGGTAAATAGACTTTTACAGTCCGGTAAAAATCCAAAATTTTTACCCGACATCGGGTCCTGGAATCCTCTGAAAAATCACACCGAAAAATAACTAAGGGGGTATGCAGTTATTTTCTGGTCCGATCTGGACTCGCTTCATATGCAGACAAGCTGCATTATTGAGGCAACAGCCTGCACAGTGTCGCCACCTGTATAAAAGAAGAAGAAATCACAGGAAGAGGGGAGGAAGAAGAGAAAAAGAGAAAAGAAAGAAAAAAAAAAGAGAGAGGAAGAAAAGAAATGAGAGAAAAGAAAAAGAAAGGAAAAAAAACACACACACTCGGAAAAACAGAAGTAGAGAGGAGAGAAAATGGAAGAAAAAATAAAAAAAGAAAAGAAAAAGAAAAGAAATGGAAAAGAAAAAAAAAGAAAGAAAAAAAAGGGGAGGAATACCGATCCATCCGCAGCAACCGACGACACGCCGCCGCCAGCACCCATCTGCTGCCATGCCATCAGCCGCCGCCACCGGGACACGTAGGCGCCGCCCCTACGATCTGCAGCAGCTGCCGGAAGCAAGGCGACCGTCTGCAACCGTCGTCGTCCACAACCGCACCAAGCAGGCCACGCCGACGTCGCCTGCACGACCTGCAGCTGTTGCCGTTGCCACCATCTGCAGCCGGACCACCTCGCGCCTCCGATCCCGTGTCGTCTGCCTCGATCTGTCTCGCACCGCCTCGCCTCGCGCCTCGCCGTGGTCGCTGCAGGTGAGCAACCCGGGGTTGAAGACGACCCGGATGGGTCGAGCTTGACCCGTTACGCGAATCGGGTCGTGGCTTGGTCTGGTCTGGGTTCGACCGTGGGCTTGGGCTGCTGTGCAGCTGGGCCTGACCACGCGGGCCTGTCTGTTACTTGACCTGGGCTCCTTGAGCTTGGACATGGGCTGTGCTTTTTTGCGCAGTCTGAATTAAATAAAAAATATATATATAATAAAATATTTAATCTTGGAAAAAAAATATAGCTTATATAAATTACATTTTTCTGGAAATGATTATTTTGGTATACCTAGTATATGGTTATGTTTTAGAAAATAATTACTTGGACATATTATTTTGGAAAATTAAGGTAATTATGTTATGGTTATATTAATAATAATGTGGTAAGTATGAGTTATAGTATTTTGGAAAATATATATATGAAGTATATGAATATGTTTTACTGGAAAAAATAAAATGATATCACTAACATTATTTTGAGAAAATGTAATTATAATATAAATTTCCTTTGAAAAATTATTATAAGAGTAAATAATTTCAGAAAAGGGGTATACATGCTATGAAAATGTTTTGGAAATAAATATGGTATTGTATAATCTGGGATATATTACACTAAGTATATATAATGATACCATTTTTAAAAATAAATAACAATATTTGGTAATTATATTTTGGCAAGTATAATAATTTTATGGAGATGATGACGTATAACCAAGGGGGGTTTAATTTATAGGTTATGGCATCATAGCATACCTATTATGTGTATCTTATGTGTGCATTTATTATTTGTTATATAGGAGTCGATATCGAGCAGTTCCGGTGGAACCGGCTTTGGACCGATTGATGTTTCCAGAGTTAAGTAACAGGCCAAGGTGAGGATAAGTAAATATTTATATAATGCCCGTAATACCAAGTTGTTGTTTGTTTACTATGTGTGATATATGCTAGAATAATTCTTTGTGGCTGTGAATGGCTTATTGTGGGATGAGTTAAATTAATGTTTGATGTTGTTGATGATGTTGAAAATTTTGCTACTGTTGATGTTATTGGTGATATTGGAATTGTTGGTATAAGTAAGTCTTTTACTGTTGTTGTTGACTGTGAGGATTGAGTGAGTTGAGTACCGGGGGTACTGATATGAGATAATAGTTTGGGATAAGTTTGTATTATTCAAACGAGCGGAGAGGCTGTGACCCTGCTCGGGATAATGAGATAATGGTCGGATAGTAGAATCATAGTAACTAGTTGAGGGAGGAGAAATAATAAAACTGGATACACTTAGACATCTAGTAAGTCACAGTTAAAGGTTGGAACAGCCAGATGGTAGTCTTATTTTTATGGTGCTGGGGGAGAGTGTGCTTGGGGTCTGCTCCCTGTCTGTGCCAGTTTTATGTGGAGGTACTAGGGCGGGGTCCATGGGCTAGCTAGCTTGACTACCAGGCGACGGCCACCATTTAACTAGTGATAGGGGCCCTGATAATAAAATTTGAATATCGTGTCTAGAATCACAAGTATGTTATTTAAGGTTCGTGAGAACCTTAGTTAATTGTTGGTGTTGTGACTTGGAAATTAACGGTTGCTTGTATATGTATATTTGCTTATGGGTTTTACCCGGTGGGCACTTCGGACTCACCCCTCACCTGCGGGCTTTCATCCTGTAGGTTGAGCTATTTGTGGTTCAGGTATGATGCATTCCAGACAGGCTGCGGCGTTATCCCTCGGATAGAACTCGGATCCATAAGTTGCATCATGTGTCGTATACAGTGTCTTTGTGAGTTATTAAGTCTTCCGTTGTGCTGTTTATTGCTATTGTTGGGCCATTGGGCCGGTTGTTGTGTTATTGTTGATGTTTCCGGGGTTTGGGTGACATGTTTTGATGTTGGGTCGGTGGGCCAGATTTTTGATGTTTATGTCGTGACATTGGGCCGTTGGGCCGGTTTCTTTGATATTATCTTTGGGCCATTGGGTTGTGTCTCGTGTTGTATTTACTGTTGTACAGTTCCGACACGTGATTACTGAGACTAGTAAATACGGGTCGGGGCCTTTAATTTTTGGTAGCGGAGCGGGCGTTATGTCTTGTTGGGTAGTCCTAGTGTGTTTGTTGTTCTTGTTTGCATAGTTCGCTCTATTTGTTTATTATTTTATATCATTTAGTTAGTACATGATGGATCCAGTCGAGGGACGCCAGCTTGCCAAAGAACATACACATAAGAGGTAATTGATGCCATAAATAAGCGGAAACATAAATATTATTAATATCACTAATATTAATATTACAAACATTAATATTACATTATCATTGTTATTTAAAACATTCATCTTCTTGGTACAACATTGACCCTGAAGCTATTGGGGTCATTGTTAATGTTGACCCTGATGCTGTCATTCCACGAGAACCACATGCCGCCTACGTTGTTCTGGCCAGGAAGTTCAAACCGGTTTGCTGGAGGGAACCGAAGTGGGATGACACCGTGATCATCTTCAGGCTGCCACTGGGTCTCCGTGAGAAGAACCGTGTTGGGCTTGTAATGGTTCTTCAGATCCCTCAGGGTATGCGAGAACTCCTGGGAACGCCTACCGATTCCTCTGTAGTTCCACACCAGTAGTCGGGCCTTTGGCCAAGTTGGGGGTAACCGAGTGACTCTGGGCATGCTCTGGGCTGTCATCGAGAGCTGGTAGTAGGTGCCTTGGTCTAGGAAATGACAAGTGGGCTCTAGGTTGAATTCCTGAAGTCTTTCAAAGATGAAAAACATGATAGAATTGGCCGAGCAGTAGAAGGAGGTCCTCAGGGTGCTTTGGTCCTCTAGGAAGAACGTCTCTTCCATGGGAGTGACGAAGAACCTCGACGAGTAGAGTTCGTCGACGAAGACCAGACGAGGCATCCTGCTGAGCTCGTTCGGTAGTTCCTCTGGACGCTCGTTGATCATGCTGTAGGCCAGCCAGTTTCTTCTACCTAGGGAGGCACCTTCGACGAAGAAGACGGATGATGGAGCAGGCATTGTTTTTGGACGCGTTGGTGTTTTGTTTTCTGAACGTTGTGTTTTCTTTGCCTGAGCGTTTGTTTGCTTTAAGATGCTTTGAGGTTTTTGCTTTCCGTTGTTTTGCCTTTTATAGAAAAATGTTTACCTGTTTTTCAAAGTATAGACCCCACCTATTCCCGAAAAAAAAAGAAAAGAAGAAAAAGAAATAGAAAAGAAAAGAATAATAAAAATAATAAAGTAAAAGAAAGGAAAAGGAAAGTGAAAAAAAAACAGTAAAAAAAAGAGAAGAGATGGAAATGGAGAAAAAAAGGGAAGAAAAAGTAAAAAAAAAAAAAAGAAAGAGAAGGAAGCAGTAAAGGAAAAAGAAAAGAAGAAAAGAAGGTAAAGAAAAAGAAAAAAAGAAGAAGAAAACAAAAATAAAATATTTTTCGGGGATAGGAAAAGTAGATTCTTATCACTTTAAACCATTTTCGATCTTCGAAGTTTTGCTTTTTGGAAATTTCGTCGTTGATTGGATTTTGCTTTTTGAAAATTTTGCCATGGTTTGAAATTTTGCTTCGTTACTTTATACGTTTTTCGGGCTACAAATGCAAGTATTTTTCAACTCTTCTCCATCTCACAATTTTTTATCGCCCTGGCTACCTTGGCGTTTCTTTTTATAACTTTTTCTATATTTTCTACATATTTTATCACATGCATTCGTGACCGTTGTGGCTAGATTGATGGGACCATACCTCGAGTAGAGTGCATGTGCAACAAGCTTACACCTGTTCGGACATCATGGAGGGATACGAGACTTGACAGACGTTTTTGGCTCACGCGGAATTTCTGAACAAGTGGATAACGTTTCTTTCGAGGGACACAGGATGTGCTCGTGATCATCGCCTTGCGAGTTAACGGACGTCTTTTTCACGAGGGAAACCAACATCACCGTTAGCTGTGCATGTCACGTTTCTCGGGATCGAGGATGTTTACGACCGATATGAGCGCTGATCATGAAATATGTTTTTGTTTTAACTTCTTTATGATTTGGTTTTGTTAAACGAGTTTGTTTTTAATTTCTTTATGTTTGATTTACATCCTTATTATTGGTTTTTGTTCTGCTTTGAGATTTTTTGTTTTTCTGTTTAACATAAGATTTCATAACATAAGAGTTTTGATTTAAAAAGAAAGCTTGTTTTATTTATTTCATAACAGTTTTACAACAGAGAAGAAGTACTCTAAGGAGTTACTTGCTTCTCTAGGTCTTTTACAAGTTTTTGGATGTTTTTCACGTGAGGAAAGAGTTCCGCGCATGCCAGTTCTATCTGCATCACTGCCGAGCTGACCTTCCTCAGTGAGACGTTCAGCTGCGATAGTGTCTGCAGTGGAGTGCTACTTTCAGCCGTTGCTTTGCCCTTCCGATCCTCAGCTTTCTTGTTGGCATGCTTCTTTCGCTGTCTTGGGGAGACCACCACATCTTCCTTTCAGACTGATGGTGTCTGTCTTGAACCGCTTCTTGGGAGGTTCTTCATTGGAGCTTGTCGGGAAAGCAGCACCACCGATGTAGCTGTTATCCTCAGAGTCTGAGGTGGTTCTTGATCTTAGTGGAGAGTCCATGGCTGAGAGTGAGTGTCTCAGTTATGAGGTTTGGTATTTATAGCGGAGGAGATGTCGCTTAAGGGTATAAGCGGTATCTCGCGTTGAGTTTGGACACCTGGCAGAGTGTGCCAGAAGCTTATTGTGGTAGGACCCACGAATAAGACGGAATTTCGAGGGCGAAATTCTTTTTAAGGTGGGTAGACTGTAACAGCCCGGGTAAAAATTTGAATTTTTACCGGGACTGTAAAAGTCTTTTTACAGTGATTTACTGAATAAATTAATCTTGGGTAATTAATTCAAGGTAAATCGGGCGTCGTTTTTCCTAACCGAGGTTTTTCCCGCACTCGGGATTTTTCCGTGGATTTTACGGACCAAAGTTGGTATTTTTCGGGTCCTGGAATCCTCAGAAAAATCACATCAAAAAATAACTAAGGGGGTATGCTGTTATTTTCTGGTCCGGTCTGGACTCGCTTCTGTTAGAATAGGTGCTCTACGCTAGAGGGGGGTGAATAGCATTTTATGGACGAAATCAAAAACTTGCAGGAAATAATTGCGGAATTGAAAAAATGAAGGACAGACAGAATTTTATACTGGTTCACACACACAACTTGTGTGGCTAATCCAGTCCTCCGAGAGACTCTCTCGAAGATTTCACTATCTAAGTTAAGCTTCCGGGTGCTTAATAAACCGTTTACAGACCTAGAGCTCGAGTCACACGAAACTCTTCTTAGTTGCTTGAAGGTAACTCACTCCAAGACTTCTCTCACAGAAAGAAAGACACTCTTCCTATGAATTTGCTACAAGGGAACAATCCTCCCTTAAGGTGTACATCAACACTTGAAATTACTCAAACAAAAGCTCTCTTAGAAGAGTGGATATGAGTAACAAATAAGCTCTATAGAGGCAACTCTCAATTCTCAAGAATATTGGCTCATAAAATGTGTATGAATGTAAAACAATGAATGCTTAAGTTGTAGAGAGTTGATTGTGCTTGAACAGAGGTGCATTAACTCTATTTATATGTCTTAAAACATGTATGACCGTTGTAGGATCAAACCAAAACACCTTTAGACAAAACAGCATGGGGAGTTGAAAAAGGTGTCTGCTCACAACGGCACAACATCGATGTTTAGATATAGAACATCGATGTTTTAGCCAGTAAATTTGAAATTTTGGGCTAACGGTCATAAGAACATCGATGTTGCATGAGTGAACATCGATGTTGTGACAGCTAATATGAAATATTAAGTCTAACGGTCACTAAAACATCGATGTTTGCCATGGGAACATCGATGTTTTGGAACACTGCCAAAAAACATATTAAAGACGAGCTTTATGGGACATCGATGTCTTAATGCAGAACATCGATGTTGGATGTTGGAACATCGATGTTTACCATTTGGACATCGATGTTCTGAGGCTCTGCCAAAGTTCTAAAGAAAACCATTTTGATGGAACATCGATGTCTTAAAGTAGAACATCGATGTTCTGATGCTGCAAAAAGATTTTAAGTGCAACGGTCACAAGAACATCGATATTTGGGAAGCCAACATCGATGTTCTGAGCTACTGTCTGTTTTCTGAAACATTGTTAGGCAGGAACATCGATGTTGAAAACATGAACATCGATGTTCAATACTCAAAAATCATTTTTGTGTTTGAAAGAATGCTATTTGATGCATATGTACAAGTTGATTTTGTTTTGAGCCAATGTCTTAGAAAGAATTGAGTGTTTTACCCTTGTACATTTTGTGTTCCTAACTCTTCTTGCTTGTTACTTCAATTCTTGTGCTCTTTTCTCTTTAGACCTTTGCTCTTGATTGATTTCTATTTGCTTCAAGATTGTCATCAATTGAGTCAAGGTTGGTTTGTCAGTATCAAAACCCTGAAATGAGACAAGGAGGCATGAGTTCTAACAATACATTTCTGCTTCTAAAGTCAATAAGAGCTTAAAGAAACAAATTACAACTTTAGAAAATGATGTTGAAAAGTTGTCTAATGAAAATGTAAAGCTTAAAGAAGAGAATAAATTCTACGGAAAGAAAAGTGCTAATGAACCTGAAAGTCCAATTAAGGAATGTGCATCATGTGAATCACTAAAGGAACAAGTTGGAGAACTTGAAACAAAAACTAAGGAGTGTTCATCATGCATATCTTTAAAGGAAAAAGTTGAACAACTTGAAACAACTTTAAAGAAGTTTAATACCCCTCAAAAGAACCTAAATTCTCTCTTGGGCAATTTGCAATCAACCAAACATGGGGTAGGATTCAAAAATGAGCCTAAAAAGAAGAAAATTGAGACTAAGCCTAGGAAACCTAAGGTTCAACCTAAGGAAAATAAGGTAAGTGCACAAACATAGGTAACAAAATAACTATTATCAACCTAGATAGATGCACAACCCAAACGTCATTTGTCATTATTGCGATAGAATAGGACACATTGCTCCTGTTTGCTTCACTAGGCATAGGCATTGGGCGCAAGAAGAAGCTCATTACCGTTATGCTCCTAACACTCAAGGACCCAAGAAGATTTGGGTACCAAAATCTCATTGATTTGCTCTTGTAGGTATGCTTGAAGGCATCAAGTGTACTTTGGTACCTTGATAGCGGATGCTCCAAGCACATGACCGGAGAAGCATCCAAGTTTTTGCAAATTAAGCCATCAAATGGAGGAAACGTTGTCTTTGGAGACAACAACAAAGGAAAGATCATCGGCATTGGCTCGGTTGGTAAAAATGAATCTTCCTCCATTGATAATGTTTTACTTGTTAAAGGTCTAAAACACAATCTCTTGAGCATAAGTCAATTATGTGACAAGGGAAATTGTGTGATTTTTGATTCCAAGTCATGCACCGTAGAACGTCTTAGTGATAATAAGATCATTCCACATGGTGATAGAATTGACAACATTTATATGGTTAACTAGGAAGAGTCTTCATCAAAGTTTTCAAAATGTCTAATGAGCAAAGAAGATGATATGTGGTTATGGAATCATAGAATCGCTCACGTTAATACGAAGATGTTAAAAAAATTGGTGACTCAAGACTTAGTGATTGGTATTCCAAAGATTAAATTTGAGAAGGATTCAATATGTGATGCATGTCAAAAGGGGAAGCAAGTGAAAGCTTCGTTCGATTCCAAGAACATTGTCTCAACATCTAAACCACTTCAACTTTTGCACATGGATCTCTTTGGTCCCTCACAAACCAAAAGCTTTGGAGGTAACTATTATGCCTTTGTAATTGTTGATGATTACACTAGATACACTTGGACTTTATTCCTTACTCACAAAAGTGAAGCATTTAATGTTTTCAAGAGTTTTCTTAAGAAAGTTCAAAATGAAAAAGATTGTTTAATTGCTTGCATTAGGAGTGATCATGGAGGTGAATTCGAAAACAATCAATTTTTAACTTTTTGTGATAAACATGGCATTGAGCATAATTTCTCAGCCCCTCGGACACCACAACAAAATGGCGTTGTTGAACGCAAGAATCGGTGTCTTGAGAAAATGGCAAGAACAATGCTCAATGAGGCTAAAATTCCCAAGTATTTCTGGGCTGATGCAGTGAGTACGGCTTGCTATGTGTTAAATCGAGCAATCATTAGGCCAATACTCATGAAAACACCCTATGAATTATACAAGGGAAGAAAGCCTAACATCTCTCATTTACGAGTCTTTGGTTGCAAATGTTTCGTTCATAATAATGGGAAAGACAATTTGGGAAAATTTGATGCAAAATCTGATGAAGGCATCTTTCTCAGTTATTCATTGCGCAGCAAAGCGTATAGAGTCTTCAATAAACGCACTTTAAATGTTGAGGAGTTCCCTCATGTTGTATTTGCAGAAAATGATACTCGCTTGGCGAGAAAGGACTTTTGTGATGATCTTGTAGGTACACTTGAGAAGATATCTTTGGGTGACAAGGAAGAAGAAGAAGAGCAAAGTCACTTACCCAAAGAAGGAAACACCCCTGCGGAATTATCTCCTCACCAAGACAGTGCAAACGCGGAAGGAATAACGGTTGATGTCAACCAAGAACTTCCTAGAGGATGGCGAGAATCGAAAGATCATCCTCTTGAAACAGTAATTGGTGATATCAATCGCGGTGTAAGTACTCGAAATTCCCTTAGAGATACTGTAGGTCACATGGCATTTGTTTCACAAATTGAGCCTACAACCATCTCTGAAGCAATTAATGATGAACATTGGACCTCGGCTATGCAAGAAGAGCTAAACCAATTCAAACGTAATGATGTTTGGAAATTGGTTCCAAGGCCTATTGATCATACAATAATTGGCACAAAATGGGTGTTCAGAAATAAATTAGATGAAAATGGCATAATAACTAGAAACAAAGCTAGGTTAGTAGCTAAAGGTTATAATCAAGAAGAAGGAATCGATTTTGAAGAAACATATGCACCCGTTGCACGATTAGAAGCCATTTGCTTATTGCTTGCATTTGCATCATCAATGGACTTTAAGTTGTATCAAATGGATGTTAAAAGTGCATTTCTAAATGGCATCATTCTCAACCCTCTGTTAGTGTAATATGCCCAAAAGCCAATCAATGGATGATTGTTTGTAGTCATGTATACACATTAAGGTTATTCCAATAAATATCGTTTATGAGATAAACGCTTGCACATATTTATAACCCTAGAATATTTCATATTCTTAAATGTCCCTAGTCGATTATTATTATGGATGGGTTGTAATAATAAATTAAGACTAGCGTATGTTGAGAATTTATATGTGATATCAATTCTACATACGGGCACAAGTTAGAGGACTTGTGGACTGGACCGACCCACTTAAGAACGCTACATGGAACGTTATATGTTTGTCGATAGCGGTTCTTATATGTATTGTCTTTAGACCTGAGATCATCAAGGTTCCCAACATATGAGTCGTATACTTTGATATTACTCTTGGCTATTTCGTAAATGAGTAGACCTTAGTGTAATCATTGGGTATATGATAAATGTGTAGTGGGTTTTGTATGATCCAGAGGGGATTCGTCCAACCCATATAACGGGGTATATTATCGGATGGTTTCTTGATAAAGTTGAACTGTAAATGCATGGCCATACTCGGATTATGATATGGTGATATCATAGGTATCCGTTTTACGCGGTTAACTCGAGGATCAAGAAACCGAGATTGAACATATGCGAGATTGACATATTCCATGTCTCGTGTTTAATCTTGATAATGGGACGAAGGGACGATGACATGTTTGCGAGGCATATGAATCAGTACTGATCTTGTCGTTCGGGTAGCAATGATTTCTAACGTTGAAAGCATAGTTATCAAACCCAGCCCGGCCCGGCCGGTTTGACCGGTTGAACTGTGACCCATAGCCTATTATGGGTTTTAAGAGGTGTTGACCCGGGTCAGCAAGTGAACAGTGTAAAAGCCGTTAACCCCGGCCGGTTTTGTAGCGACCTGGTTGAACCAAAGACCCAGGTTGGGTCATTTTTATATCACAAAATACAAAAAAAATTAATTTTTTGCATAAAAATTATATTATCTAATGGTAATTAAGAATTTATATTTATTTTTTATTATCAAAATATAGGTAATATTAATATATTTAGATTCAAATAATTAATTATTTAATAAGTATTATTCTGGGTCAGTTGCATTGAACCTCCGGTTCAAACCCAGTTCGACCACTGAACCGTGACCCACGATCTTTTCTGGGTTTGTGCCCGGGCTGGGTCTGATAACTATGGTTGAAAGCAAGACCAAGGCGTCCCATGTGTAGAGAGGTATTTGTTCTGCATGACCTACTGTCTTGGGGAGCCTCGCTTGGATATTTGGTGATGGTAGTAATATTCAGTTTTGGCGGGATTCTTGGCTCCCTGGTGTGGGATGCCTGGATAGGGTTATTGGTATTGACATTCATAACGAACTTCGTCAGTGCTCTGTGGCGGATTTCCTTCTTCCTTCTGGTGATTGGGACTGGCAGCGACTTCGGATGCTTCTGCCTGCTTCTCTTATCTCTCATCTGCAGGCTTTTAATCCATTTATGTCAGGCCAGGGTAGAGATTCTGTTATTTGGGATGGCACCGCATCGGGTGAATGTTTGGTTAAGGCTGTTTATCATTCCCACTCCCTTTCTCGGGCAGTCTTGCAGCCCAGGGCTTATGGCGAGTAATTTGGAGATGGCCTGGGTTGCCCCGAGCTCGTACCTTTCTGTGGCAGCTTGGTCACAAAGCGTTATTAACGAACTTTGAGCGGCATCGTCGCCACCTTTGCTCTGCGATGCATTGTCTGCGGTGCCCTGATGCTTGTGAAACTGAGGCTCATGCACTTAGGGATTGTTATCAAGCTTTGATTGTGTGGAAGGGACTGATGCCCTCGGCGGTCTCTCCTTCGAGCTTGAGACTGTCTTGGCCGAATTGGGTGTTGTCTGGGTTGCAAGGCAAGTTTGATTATTTGGGTGCTCTTTCTTCGAGTCTCCTCTTTGGGATGACGTTATGGCTTTTGTGGAAGTGGAGGATGACTTTGTATTCTCGCGCAATCTGATCTGTGTGCATATCATATACTTATTTAGAGCATAAAATACCCCTTTGGCCCAGCATTTAGTTAAGATTATGCATGTTATTTATAGTTTTAGCTTGTTTTCCACTAGTTTTGCTTAAACTTATAAATTTGTACTTTCAGGTACTTTTTGTTGCAAAATGGCTTGAATTTGGAAGAATTGAAGTACTCTAAAGAATTCTGGAGAGTTTAGAGCTAATTCGTGCAGATTTATTGACGATGAGTATTCAACGGCGTCACACTGTTGGAATCCACAGACCAAAAATCTGCAGTTTTATAAAAGTGCGTCAAGAAAATTTTTGGCTCTTTAATTAGAATTATTTTAGCTAAAGTGACTTGCTGGACACTTCTAATTAAGAATAGAAATAAATCTCCTGCGACTAAAAGAAGAAAAGAATCCTAGAAACATTAAATCCTAGATTTTAGCTACCTAAGCTAACTTCTAGGAATTAATGCTAGGGTTTCTAGGAGGATAAAAAGAAAAAGACAGCAGCAGCAAACAAGCATCTTCTTTTCTTCTTGTCGACAGCAGCAACAAAGGAGGAGAAGAAGCTCTTTAGTCGATTCTTATTTTCTTCCTTATTTTCGGTTTGTAACATGAACAAATCCTCCATACTTGCTTTCTATTTTATTATGAACTAAACTCTCTTTTCTAGATCAAGAGGGATGTAGCTACTTGAATCTTTTATGGTTTAATTACTCCTCGAGCAGTTTTCTTATTCGTGTTCTTGATTGATTTGTGTATGCTTTATTCATGTTTGAAGCCTGATCACCTTTATACTTGCCTTAAGATTTAAACCAAGTACCAACAGGAGAAGTTTACTTCTGGAAAAATACAAATCAACCTTAATCTTGAGACTAAAAGGTAATAGATTATTGTGGAATTAGTAACAACACAAAGCATCATTGCTCTTAGGAATAGGTTTGATCCACGACAATGGTAAGATTGACCTCTGAGAAGAAATTATACCTCCAAAAATCGATAATTTCACCCTAGGTTGTTACCCATCAAGAAAACGAATAGAAAGCTGTAGATTTTTAGCGAACAGTGTCGCCCCGTTCGCGGACACGAAACAGAGTCACCATGTTAGCAGAATCTGGATGATAATTAGGGCATAAAAGGATAGAGTAGTGAACCCCGATTGATCTAGACCTTCTATAATCTGATCTTTTCCTATTATTTATAGTTTACCATCGTTTATTTTATTGTTTATTACGACTTAAATTATAATCTCCAAATCACTATTTCTTTACTGTTTTCAACCTAACGGAGTGAGTCTATTGATTAGTTATTTTGCCTAGTCCCTATAGATACGACCTTGTGTGCTACTACGATTTGTGCGCTTGCAGATTTTTACACATCACAATCCACGGCCGCCTGATGCAATGATTTCTTATGTCTTGCAGTATGTGCGAATGTTTATTCTTCACTGTCTGCCTCGGCATCAGGGTGCTCTCACGGATTCAGTTGGTATGGAGGAGCTAGTATGGTCGGCACCACCGTTGGGTTTCTTGAAGATTAATGTGGATGCTGCGAAGCTCTCCACTACGGGGAATGTGGCTATGGGTGGAGTTGCTAGAGGGCCTGATGGGTGTTGGGTACGTGGTTTCACTCATCGTTTGGTCCTGTGTACTGTGGTGCTTGCGGAGCTCCAAGGTTTTTATGACGGGCTGTTACTTGCCACCCAGGTTGGTGCTCAACGTTTTATTCTGGAGTCGGATAATAAGGAGTTCGTGGAGGTGCTTCAAGGCTCTTCTGCGAGTCGGTTTAATGCTCTGCCTCTTATGCATGTGATAAGGGTTTCGATTACTACTTTTGATATTTGTTTGTTTACTCATGGTCTTAGGGAAGGAAACTCTGTGGCTGATGCTCTTGCTAAATCTGCTCTTCATGAGTCTTTTGAGTTTGTGGCTTTGCTGCACACTCCTTCGTTTTGTACTCGTTTACTGCGAGAGGACATGTCTCTTGCTGGACGAGATGCTTTTGAGTAATGTTATATGATGCTCGCTATTTCACCAAAAAAAACTTGTAGTACATGTATTAATCACTACCAACGGAAACACGTCTATTAAAAAGAAGACTGAATAATAACACCAAAGAATCATGATTTAAGGGCTATTTATATTTCATCTAGAAAAAGGACTATTAATATTTTTGTATAGAGAAATATGGCAATGGTGAATAGACAACTTATACACACATGAAAATCGCTAACTTCTCCCATATACGATTCTCGCATAAAAATTAATCAGAATTACCTACACGTTTATCCTTTGTGATCAGTAGTACTAATTTTTTCTAAGAAACAGGCCAAAATTTTCTACCAATTACAAGGCGAAAAAGGTAAGTGCCAAAAAAACTCCGGGAAAGCTACAAAGCAACACATCGGTCCATCAGATCAGGTGCTTTGTGTTATTTATTTATTCTCCCATTTATGGGCCCATTTCCAGAGCAAGCGACACCGTTTTGGTCTCTTCGAAAAGAAGCAACAACAAAAATCACAGGATTACTCTTCCCAGAAAAAGCAAAATAGTCAAAAACCCAAATTCCCAAATTTTCCCCTCCTCCTCTTCCCCTTCCCCTTCCCGTGCTCCTTCACTTGCATTTACTTTCTGCGTTTTTTTCTTCACAGATCTCGCACACACACCCACACACCAGATCTACAACTTTCCCGCGAAAACACATTTCCCTGAAAAAAGAAGAAAAAGAAGAAAAAGAAAAAAAAAAAACAACCAGAAGTGACTTAACAACAAAGGAGGAAGCAGCAGCAGCAGAAAGAAGAAGATGTCGCACAGCGACACCGTCCCTCTCCACGCCACCTCCCAATCCGACATCGACGAGATCGAGAGCCTCATCCACCAGTCCGTGGGCCCCGCCACCGTCTTGCCCGCCCGGCCGCCCAGCCCGCCCCGGATCCCCGTCTCCTCCTCCCCTTCCCCCTTCATCCAATCCAACCTCCCCCCTCCCCCCAAGCAGCAGCAGCAGCCCCAGCAGCCTCCCTCCGTCCCCTCCGCCGCCGCACCTCCCATCCTCCCCACGTCTTCCAAGCCCCCTGGCGCTGGCGGCGGGGGCGGGGGAGGTGGTGGCATCCCGTCGTCCGGGTTCGGGTCTCCGCCGAACACGCTGACGGAGCCCGTGTGGGACACCGTGAAGAGAGATCTGTCGAGGATCGTGAGCAATTTGAAGCTGGTGGTGTTCCCTAACCCTTTCCGTGAGGACCCCGGGAAGGCCTTGCGCGATTGGGATCTGTGGGGCCCTTTCTTCTTCATCGTCTTTCTCGGCCTCGTCCTCTCCTGGTCTGCCTCCGTTAAGAAGGTTTCCCCCTACCTCCCTCCCTCTCCCTCTCGTTTTCTCCATTTTATTATAAAAATTCTCGTTAAGGTGAATACTAATCTGCTAAGATAAATGTTGATCTCTGTATTGACGATGATATTTTTCATTGATTAGGATCCGATTATACATGATATGATTGGGGATTTACTACCTTGAAATTTATCGTTATGACATTTCATAATGAAATTAGGACTCTGCATTTCTATAGTCCTCTATGTATATTGAGATTTTATGTTGCACTCACAATCTGCTATAATAGTTAGAATAGTAGTGTTTGCCTGTTGGTTGTTCTTTTTTTTTTTTTTTCCTTATGATTCTGTGTTTTTGTTTGCTATTGCAATACCTGGAAGTGAACACAAACTTATTACCGGTGGCGGTAGCATAAGAAGCCTGATGCTTCCCATCTCCAATTTAGCTTTCTTTGTTATATTTTCTTTTCACTTTTAAAATAGTCTAATTATTTGTTTTCCTGTTCGCTTCTAGAATAATTCGCTGTTTAAGTAGAATTTGGTTGGATTTGTTTGATTTCAGTGCTAACTGTTTTCCTGTTTTTCTTTCTCAGTCTGAGGTGTTTGCTGTTGCATTTGCTCTGCTTGCCGCTGGTGCTGTAATATTGACATTGAATGTTCTCCTACTGGTAACGGCCTTGGACTCTCTTATTGCTCTTCCCCCATGAACATAATTTGCATGAGAACGCTTGCATCCATACAAGTATTCAGCTGAAGTTTGTTTCTTTCATGTCTTTCGTCCTTGTTAAAGTCTGGTTAATTTGATACTTGCTCGTAAGCACTTGCAACTGTTTTCCTAATCCTTGATGCCCTATAGTAGCTAGGGATGCCAAGATTCTCGTCTCCCTACCATAGGGCAGCTTATTACTCCCTCTTTTCCATATTATTAGATGTTTAAGATTTCACAACCATTATGAAAAACAATTAAGGTAGCCTAGATAATGGAAATGACACTGATGTTTGACTAAATTATGCCTGTTTAAAAATTTTGTTTACCAGACTTTTCTGTTACTCTATTGTTGATTGGTCATTGTATATTTGGAATATTAACAATTAATGTTTCCTAGAAATTCTAAAAATGCAAGTAATGTGAAACAAAGCCAAAGCCCCTAAAACGTTTTATAAAATGGAACTGAGGAGTAGTGCTTACAGTTTGTGTCAAGAAGGATTTTTTTATGCATTCAGACATCTGTGTTGGGGCCTTTAGTTATTCTGACATTTGTGCTTTGTTCTGAAAGCATGCGGATTTGATAACTCACATGTGTGTTGTTGCAGGGAGGACACATTATTTTCTTCCAGTCCCTTAGCCTTTTGGGTTATTGTCTTTTCCCTCTGGATATTGGTGCTCTTGTCTGCATGTTGTACGACAATGTGATTCTAAAAACAGTTGTTGTGGGTGTGACATTGGCCTGGAGCTCATGGGCTGCATATCCTTTCATGAGTTCAGCTGTCAACCCAAGAAGGAAAGCTCTTGCACTTTACCCTGTCTTTCTCATGTACGTATCAGTTGGTTTTCTCATCATCGCCATTAATTAATGCATTGGCTCCCTGTTTGGGACTCCCCCAACGAATTGATACTCACATGAAGTAGCAGTAAATAGGAACATTACGATGTGTTTACATTTCTTCTCATGTTACTATATTTTTTTGACCCCTTTCAACTCAACGTGTTTGGAGATTTAATCTGCCAATTCTTATATACTAAGGTCTGCTTTATTATGGTTTGTATCTTGCCTAGTTTCATTTTTGAACATGGTTCTTTGAGAAGGACCATCTTAAGCAGAGAAAGCCACAGCTGGATATTTAGTTCATTGAGCAATTTTTGGAGACAATTACTACTTTTAGGTTAAACAGTGCTATAACAGAAGTATTTGCCAAAATTTTCTTACTGTTTTATGTTTCTCAACCCCAATAAACAGTTATGAGATGATTCGAATTTGGTAAGCTGATATGTTGAATTGTGGTTGTCACCGTTGCTGTATGTGCTTTGTTGTGATATGTATATTTGTCAGAGGATTTAGCATTATTTTACTGTAAGCATTATATATTCATTGAAATGTATGAGCTAAACTACATTGGATGCATCTATTGATTGGTGAATCAGTTTCACTGAAATTAGTCGTGGTGCATCTAATGAGGTTTAGACCTATCTTAATCACTGGTTAGAATAGTCAGGGATATATTGAATAACTTTGAAGAGATAAGAACCATGCCTCTTTAGTCTTTCCTATGATGTGTATTAAAGTTTAAACTGATTCTCTTCAACCTCTGGAAGCCCAAGTTATACTGTTTTTCTGTTGCTAGCTAAGGAATGAAGTTAGCTATTGTCGCTAAATCATTAATATGATGCGATGATATGTCTAGCATTATCCTGGAAATGCTATGCCATTTACTGGAAACTCGCTTCGATATGGAATTGATAGGATCCCGGCAATCGGTACTGATACTATTAATCCATTCGAAAAAACAACGTTCATATCAAATACCTATTGCGATATAGCAACAGAGGGTTTGCTTAAGAGTTAAAATTAGAATTAAAATAAGAATAATGTTATATCTACACTGCCAATATGATGAGGGGAGTAAGCAAAGGTGGTTATGTTGACAAGTAGTGTGTTCTTTTCCCTTTTTTTAAAAAAAAAAATTGTGGGTAAAAAGTTCCTTCATCGATCATAGGATCACTTTATTTGTTGGTATGAGTATGGCGCTTGGAAATGAAGCATTTCCTTGGAATAAATAGATGGCCAACCTTATGAGAATGGTAATAACATAAAAACTCGAGCGCAGTACATTACGGCCGATTTTTTGCGACAACTATGCTACTGGAGCTGCCTAGACTATTGTTTCGCATGGGCAATATGAGTTGGATAGAATTCAGCTGACCACTCGATGGGATGGATGTGGTGTACTCGTGCTTGTTTTGTCGAGACAAAGCTCAAAGAAAAGAGAAGAGATGCGGGGGAGATGGATATGTTGTGCATGACTTGTCAAAAGAAGTAGGCTATATCATTTCCATCCTCGAAGGCTTAAAGTTCGTTAGACGGTAAGGTGTTTTGACTGCTGCAATAGAAATGGGCGAAGCCAGGCTCTATGAATGATACAATACGAGCAGCATGCTTGCGTGCACTTTGTGGTGGCGTTTTTCTTACGTATGGAGTTTATAGACGACGGATTTTTTGGGGACAAACATCATGGTAATAAGTTCAATTGAGTTGATCCATCCACTATACATTTATTTAAATCTCTAGCCTTCTCGTTTTCTACTTTTTAATTTATTCGTCATTTCTGGTAATGCCTTTATCTCATGGAATACGTGGATATGGAATCGTACGGCCAAACTGTTTTACGAATTACGATCTTTCTTGCTTTATAAAGACTGTGTGTTGTGTTTCCTTTGGGGGGCGTTTATAGTACTGTGTTGGCAGTAGTTATGTTTTGTAACTATCATCCATCCGTTTAACATGAACGTGAACATGTACGGGCAATACTGAAACGAAAGGAAGTATAACGCAGGAAGCAAAGAGATAGAAACAAGAGGGTGGGGAATGGGTTTGCTTATCGGGCCAGGTTTACTTGCAAGAGTGACCAAGTGTGGGGATTTTGTCCAGGGAAAAACAAACCCCCAAATGATTCCTTTCAGATAAATAAAGAAAGAAAACTACAAGACATCTTGGGACAGATGAGCTCCTCCTCCTCCTCCTTCCTAATTTCTCCCTCTCTCCTTGTAGTTTTTTTTCTTTTGTGGAAAAGACAGTTGTTTGTGTCTTTGGTCGGAATAGGAAAGACAGAGTCATTGTTATAGTAATTGCATGGATATTGTATTAGTACTATGACATTAATTTTGTAACTTATCTCCACTACTAATCCACATCAAGTAATGATTATTAGATACCATTGAGTGAAAGAGAAAAAAATGTCAAAGTAAGACCAGAAATGGAAAAAAGGCAGATCAAAACGGGTAGGATCCCATTCCTCAAACTTGAAAGACTAGCTAATCTGGGACAGAACCCCTAAAAGCAGAAGGGCATTGTGAGATAACTAAAGAAGCTATAACCACAACCAAACTGGCATTAAGTAATGGAACGCTTACATTAGGATTCAGGAATCAGGACCAAAAACTAATGACTTAAAAACCAGACCACAAAATCAGTTTGCCCACAGTTTTCTTGCTTTGCGGGCATATCTGCAGCTCAACTACTCAAAGCATGAATAAATCTGCACATCAACCAAGGCTCTACACATAGTAGCTGGATGAAAGTCAATCACGTACTCCTGTTACCATCATTAACTATCATTAGTCATCATTGATCGTTAACAAAATCTGGTTGATCCGACCATTTATCACTTGTCTGAGATAAGTAACAAATCCCTTAGTTGTTCTACGATTATGACAAATATCAAAGGTGGCAAATTCATAGCCATGGACCTACTATATATGGTAATCGTCAAGCATTCTTAGTTGGGTATTTAATCAAGTTGTATCATCAGGATTTGAATAGTTGTAAGTTGTAACCCACCTTAAAATGCAAATAATGCAGCTGAAAATAAGACAAGATGTTTGACATAGAGATCCTTTCATTTTAAAAGAATATATATACATAGGTAGAGCTCCCTCGTCTTGTTCTTTGAGTTTGCCTTGCCCTACCCTATTGGAAATTATAATAATTGGAGAAATAAGATAGCTTGAGAAATTAAAACAAAATATAGGTTAAATTAACCTAATTAAAGGTTCTGTCCCTGGCAGGGGTAGGATGACAGGGGTCCTCTGCACACGGCCCATCATAACAAACCTGTTACTATATTAGTAGTAATTGATGGGTTTGAGAAGGTGTCAGCAGCACAGACCCAGTAGGATTTGGCCACCTGTTGTCACATAGAAAGATTAAGATTAAAAAACCCAGTTTTATGCCTTAAGATTGGACTCAAAGCCTTAAACTAAAAAGCCTCCAGCAGAAGATCAGATCTGCTTTTAAGACTGACCTTCACTAGTGTAGCTGTTATGATTGTCTAAAATACTATCAATCTAATCTTTCAAAGATTTTCCTCTCAACTGAACAAGGGAAGATCTTTAGGACAGAACGAACATAACTCGTTTGCAGTTCTGGTAAGAGATTTCAGAGGTAATAAGATTTCCTCCAAGCGTATGTCACTTCTTAGTAGGAAATCAAATCTTCCCATTACCGATAACTTTGTTGTTTACTACTTACTAGTACTACTTATCTAAACCTATGTGTTTCGGCCAAGTGGGCTATAAAAGCTCAAGTATGGTCCACAGAAACCTTACACCTCACAAATTTTCCACCTGAAGTTGAAATAAGCCCTGCCAATTAATGCTACCATCATGGTTGTTACTTGTTAATTTGGTGGTAGCATGATTCACTTGAATTCAATCTCTGCCGACGCACATGCAAAAATCTCCTCCATCCAGTAACTAAAGATGAATTTATGCTTGGAATATAACCCAAGAGGCAATTGAGAAAAGAAAGGAAAAGAGAAGAAAGAGATGCAAACTGTGTCATCATTAAAAAAAAAATTCACTTGACAAAAAATTTTCACTAGGACTAGAGTAGTTATTACTTGCTTTTTTATGGTAAACAGGTCTGCTCTTTGCTGTACAGCAGCAGCAGCAGCAAGCAGCACGCAGCAAAGGAGCAGAAGTAAATCATGCCTTTTAACCTTATTCACTGTCCCATTCATAGATCTTGAAATATCAATCTCTCTCGTTTCACACAATCGTCAGTTTTTATTTTCTTGTGTGTCAGCCAAAGGAAATGCTTATTCAAATCCCCCATAATAGAGAACAGGAAAAAAGGTCCCAACAAAACCTCCTGTAAATCACTCGAGGCCAGCAACCCAAACCCCAACTAGGACCCATCTCTGATCTTCTCCAACCCAAAACTCCAAAACTCCTTTTTGTTTTTTCTTCTCTGCCCTGCCCTATCCCTCTCTCATCCTTTGCTGTTTTCCTTGTACTTCTTATAATCCCCCCACCACCCTCTCCTCTCCCTTGGCCAGCCAATCCCCAATCTCATAACTTCTCTTTGCATTTTATATGTCCTTTAATTTTCCTCCTTTTTTTTCCCTTTTTATTCCCTTCTCTCTCTCTCCACAAATTTCCCAGTTTCTACAAGGACCTCTCGAATTTCCAAGTCCCATCAGTTCCTCTATAAATTAACCAACACCCTCTTACAAGTCCCTCCTCAAAAAACACACAGCAAACACCATTTCCCTCTCCCCCTCCAAAAAAGAAACAACCTTTCCATCTCCTCCTCCTCTACTCTTCACTATCAAAACAACCCACAAAGCCAAAACACACAAAATCGAGAGAAAAAGAACAGGAAAAGAAAATGAAAGAATACTGGGCCTCACTGGCCTCCATACTGGGTGTCCTGGCCTTCTGCCAGAGTCTCCTGCAAGTCATCTTCCCACCAGAGCTCCGCTTTGCTTCTCTCAAGCTCCTAAACCGTATCTTCAACATGTTCACCTCTTACTGCTACTTCGACATCACAGAAATCGATGGGGTCAACACAAACGAGCTCTACAACGCTGTCCAGCTCTACCTGAGCTCCTCCGTCTCCATTTCCGGCAGCCGCCTCAGCCTCACCCGCGCCCTCAACTCCAGCGCCATAACCTTCGGCCTCACCAACAATGACAGCATCTTTGACACCTTCAATGGCGTCACCGTCCTCTGGGAGCACGTGGTCACCCAGAGGCAGGCGCAGACATTCTCCTGGCGTCCATTGCCCGACGAGAAGAGAGGGTTCACTCTAAGGATCAAGAAGAAAGACAAGAACTTGATCCTTGACTCGTATCTCGATTACATTATGGAGAGAGCCAATGATATCAGGAGGAGGAACCAAGACAGGCTCTTGTATACTAATTCCAGAGGAGGGTCTCTGGATTCGAGGGGGCATCCATGGGAGTCTGTGCCCTTTAAGCATCCAAGCACTTTTGAGACTTTGGCTATGGACCCTGTCAAGAAAGGTGAGATCATGGAGGATCTGAAAGATTTTGCAAATGGTCAGTCTTTCTATCAGAAGACAGGGAGGGCTTGGAAGAGAGGTTATTTGCTTTATGGTCCTCCTGGTACTGGTAAATCTAGTATGATTGCCGCCATGGCTAATTATCTTGGTTATGATATTTATGATCTTGAGCTCACTGAGGTCCATACAAATTCTGAGCTTAGGAAGCTGTTGATGAAGACTAGCTCGAAATCCATCATTGTTATTGAGGACATAGATTGTTCTATTAACTTGAGCAATAGAAAGAAGAGTGGTGGTGGTGGTGCTAATCCCATGGGGAGGGGTGGTGGTTATTATGACACAGAAATGAGATCAGGGTCTGGTTCTAATGGTGAAGATGGAGGGAATTCAATTACTCTGTCTGGTTTATTGAATTTCACTGATGGTTTATGGTCATGTTGTGGGAGTGAAAGGATATTTGTGTTCACCACAAACCACATTGACAAGCTTGATCCAGCATTGCTAAGGAGTGGCAGGATGGACATGCACATCTTCATGAGCTACTGTTCATTCCCTGCACTGAAGATTCTGTTGAAGAATTACTTGGGGTATGAGGAGGGTGATCTTGAAGCTGCAGTCTTGAAGCAAATGGAGGAGATTGTTGGTAAGGCACAGATGACACCAGCTGATATCAGTGAAGTCCTGATCAAGAACAGGAGGTACAAGCACAAGGCAGTGAGTGAGTTGCTTGAAGCACTCAAGGGAAGGGCAGAGAGAAACCTGAAGAATGGAGGTGTCAGGGAGAAGATCAACTTGATGAACAATCTGGAACTGGAATCAGAGGAAGAAGAACAAGAGAAGAGAGCTTTAGAGTCTCCATTAGAGGGTTCTGACGTTGAAGACAGTTGCCAAAAAGATGAGGATGAAGAAGAAGAGAAAAAGTAAATGGTATAGAAATGAGACGATTCTTTTCTTTCTTTCTTTTTCTTGGCTACCTTTTGGGTGCTGGAAGGTAAAGATGAGAGCAGATTTGTCCTTGTGGGAAGTATTTAATCTTCAAATTTTGTTGGTTCCTGATGGTGGGCTGGTGGTGGGGGATTGGAAACTAGGAGCGCAAGTGAAATCTGTAAGGGATAATATTAGGTCTCCAATTTTTTTTTTTGGCTCTCTATGTTTAAATTTAATATAATGTGTCTTCATGTCAATTAAATAATGGAACTAGTACCATATGATCAACAGATAAGCTTATTGGCATGTGGTGTGGTTGGCCATGTGGGATTTTCTTACGCATTACTTTAGCCCATTTAGAGCCTAAAAGACACATAATACTCTTACCTTCTCGTCCCCTGGAAATCCCAGGAACATGCTACTATTAGAATATACCTGTAGGCTGTGACATTAGCACATCAAGCTCTCCTGGTTTACTTTGCAAAACAGCAGCTCAATTTTGATGGTATATTTTGTACTTTTGCACCAGATTACAACTTTATGAGGCATCAGTAATTAAGAAAGTTCTCTTTTTTTTTCCTCCAGGAACTTTTTTTTGGTGTCATTTATGACCCAGAAATCACAATTTAATTTATGCCTTTGAATTCCGGAAAGTTTCACTATTCAGGATCAGCAAGGTTCTGTATTGGTGAACTGGTTGATGGTGATGTATAAGAGAAAAGGGTAAATTGGCTTATCGAATCATAAGTTTCTATAATAGAAGAAAAGGTGTTTAGTAATTGGACTTAATTGCGTTAAATAAGTAAACTTCTGAACTCTTTTTTTTTTCTGGTGGAAAGGAGTCAAAAGTAACATGGTAACGTAGATTTTCTGTCAATTTAACCGTGGAAACAAACATGATTTTTTTTAAAAAAAAGCTAAAAACATAAACAAAATTGCTCAAGTAAATTGAGCAAGAGTATACTGAATCATTATTAATAATATTAGGTCAGAATAAGCATAGGGACCGTGTTCTTCCACGTTGAGATTGACTTGTAACTTTTTAGATCTTTGATTCTTAGTTATATTTTCTTGTAAAAGAACATTCTACAAACACAAATTGTGATAAATCTTGTACTTCAAAGAAAACGTGGAAAATGTTTCTGGCCAAACGCCAGTAATTTAAATTGTTTCATTGGCAACATTCATAGCATAAAATATGTGGTTCATATTTTTTTTTCTTTTCATGAAAAAATTTTATTATCCATACTATGCCATTGCCAGTAACAGTGGTGTGGACCGCTCCTATACGACAAAAAAAAAAACAAAACAAAAGAAGCCTCGAGTTTTTTGCTTAGTACTTTTCTCTGTTTTTTTTTTTAAAAATAGTATACTATTAAAGTGGTAGTAATAATAATATTAATCTGTGAAGTGACGCGGCTTATGGATAGGATTTAAAGGGCAGTTTGGGAAATAGGTGCATTATAAAAGAAAAAGGCAAGCAAACAAGTGAACAAGCCCAAGATTGCATGTTGGAAAAAGGTGGATTTAGAAGCGAAAGTAACTTGAAAAAAGTCTCAACGTTAATGAGAAAAAGTTTGACAATTTTTTTTTTTTGTGTAGTTTGATCTTGGTACCGTGTAGGAAAGCCATTTGATTGTGAGTGAAGTTGGCCTATGAATTGACAATGAAGTGTCAAATTATATATAGCACTTCCGTGCAAAACATGCTTTTTGTGAAGGGAAATAAAGTTATAGAGTAGGTGGCATGGCAAGTCAATTTTTAGTTAGCCCTTTTTAAAAAATTTTGTACCCTATAATTAGGATTTGAACGGAAGGCCTTCTTTTTTGTTGAAAAAAAAAATAGGTTGAAGGGAGGTTTCTCCATTCTAAAATCACAATAAATCATACAAGTGCATACATAATATTTTCTTGATTGTTCATTAGGAGGGATGGTCGATAAAGTTTGAACTCTTACTAATTAAATCCCAACCAATTAAGCTAACCTAACCTTAAAGATTTTTATCTTAGAATGCGACCTCACAACTACTTGGCTCATTGGTATTTTTACCTTAGCTTCATCAAATGGAAATGACATTCTCGTTGGGGTCTTCCTTTTATGCCTTCCATGCCCCGGATTAGCAAGTATGCGCCAATTGTGGGCTTTGAACTTTTTATCAGGAGAAAGGAAAGTTTCACTTTGCAAGTTTTTCCATTTCGGCTGCCCTCAGGCTACTCGCCTTACAGCCTATAAAAATAAAAATAGAATTGCGCATCCTTTATTTAATGGAAGAAATTGCACAACTTTTTTATTTGTTCTTGAAGAATTGCACCATTTGACTTGGCTAGGTGTTGTGTATTAAATATGTAGTGATGTGGCCCTGCAGGCTAGATTGAACAGAACAGAAAATTTCTTATCCATTTTCTCTTGGTGTTGGTGTGAGGAGGGAGACTTTAGCCGTAAGATTTAGGCGAAAGAAGTACTACATTAGTAAGTTGTGGGTGATATTGCATAGATAGGCTAAGGCTGTGTATTGACCTTAGCATAAAAGAAAGGGCTGTAAATTGACCTTTGAGGAATGCTAGCGTGGCTTGGACAATTATCAATGACAATCTCACCTCTATTTATCTTATACCTGATTTAAAAATATTTCTTACAAATAAATAATTTACCCACAGTTGAAGCTTTTGGGCCAAGTCTCTAAAATGATTTTATATTCTTAACACATTTTCACAAGTATAAACTTTTTTGTTATAACTTATAACTGTTCTGTTACCATATCTTATAGGGGAAGTGTAAAGATTTGAACACGGTCCTAATCACTCCACCATCATACCAAAACGACTAGCTCAATTCAAAAACTTAAACTATTAGGTGGTGAAGTCCAAAGAATAATTTTATATTAAGCACATAAGTAATTAAGTTCACTTCTAAGATACTAATATTAACAAGCTACGTAGTTCTCAAAAGTATAAGTCTTAATTTGAATTTGTGCTGTATAACAAGCTATGTTCATAAACATCATTTCCAACTCATTCTAGTCCTTAAACCTAAATCAATAGGTTTGTTAATTATTAATACACACTTTTCCCACTTTGTGGTTTCATTAAATTAAAGTGGTACCTTTGCTATATTTAGTAAATATGGATGGTACATTTAGTTGAATCCCATCACAGAAAATGAGAGCACACATTCTCATCAACAATGTGGCGCCATGTTAGTGTAGTATATATATATATATATATATATATATATATATATATATATATATATATATATATATATATATATATGTGGACAAAAGTTAACAAGAAATTTCACAAGGCCAAACCCAACTGCAAATACAACAGCAAGAGGCAAGCCAAACCATTATGCCTAATTGCCACCCTGTTTTTTGCAAGCTGCACATAGCAGCATGCAGGCAAATACATAATAAAGACTTTCATGTTTGGAACTAATTTTATTGGCCCATCTAATTGCTGGCCCTTTCTATGTTGGGGAATATACATTATATATGGATGTGACAGTTCTGCATTTAGCAAGGGTGATGCATTTACAAGAATGTGGACCAAAGATATATAATCTGTGTTTGTCCACTATGTATATATATGTATGGTATTCTACTCCAACCAAGCTTTTGGTTGAATTGACAAACACTTATAGGCAATGAAACATTCGTATATTTTGGATAGCTCAGCTCCAGCAGTGGCTTATTTTTGGCTATCGCAGTCTATTAATTTGCAAGCAAGGCAACAAAGAAGTCTTTCACATTCTCTGGCCATAAAAACGACAATTTTATATTCTCATGGTTCCCTTTTATGCAATTCTGTGTCCCACAAAAGAAAAGAAAATTTGACTTGTACGGTTGGCTTGATGTACACCAACAATGAGTCTATGTAGTTAGGGATGACAATTTTTCCGGGTCTACCCGATACCCATTCGAAACCCGCTTTTATGGGTAGGGTATTACCCGACTTTGACCGGGTAAAAAAAGGGTAGGGTATTACCCGAACCCGAGTTGACCGGGTCTGGATAGGATCTGGGTCTAGATAAGGGTCTAGGTTTTACCCTACCCGTTAGACCCTATCCATTATAATATTCTAAAATCTATAACCGTATTATAAAAATCGACTTGAGTTTCTTTCTTTTGTTTCTTCAATTCTTTTCCACTCACCTCCTCTCTTTTTCTATTGAAATTTCATTCACCTCCTCTTAGTTCTATTGAAATTTCGTACCCTACAACTCTAAACTAATATTATGTTATTATAATTTTTCTTTATCTTAAAAGGAACATTAATTTATAACTATCCTACAATTATTTATGATAATAATATGGAATAAGAAAATAAGCATTCAATATTAATTTATATTTTTAACTTATTATAACATTTTTATTTTTATATTATTTAATAATATTAACTTTTTTTTAGAAAAATATATGTTGATCTTAGTAGAGAAGAGGATGGAGATTAAGAAATAAAAGATTGTTTGGATTTTAAGTTGAGAAAAGTTACATGCTACTTTAAAATTTTGGACTTCTTGTTATTTTTAAATTTTTTATGCTTGAACTTGGAATATATTTCATCAATGCTTATTTAATAATTGTAAGATTTTTTATAAAATTAGAACTTGATTTGTACTTAGCGGGTATACCCTTACCCATACCCGTATTACCCGTTGGGCAAAAAAATAGAACTTTACCCTACCCGATTCATAATTAGTCCATTCTTACCCTACTCGGTTTGATTAAGGGTCTGGGTCTGGGTCTTGCTTATCCTACCCGACCCTACCCGATTGCCATCCCTATATGTAGTTGTGCTCCATTGCCGTACTTCAATTAGTGAGAATATAAATTCAACGGTGCCCGTTTAGATGCAGTACTACTTTGGCAAGAATTCTTAGTGTACTTATTTGGATAATAATAATTGTGACTGGTATGTTACTACCCTAGCTCTAGTCAAGATGTAGCATCTTTAATGGTTGATAGGCAATGGTCACCAAGGATTGCATATATTAATATCATACTAGAAATCTCAAATACCTCTTGGGGAATAAGTAAAGATGCTAAGTGGACAATTCTAGAAGTACCCAACTGAAATACTACTAAGTCTTGATTGGTGTAATTGAGACATAAGCAAGTTCTAGACCATCTATATATAGGCTTTCTCTGTACCACTCGTTTTTCTTTTTTTAAACCACTCTTTGCAAAAAAATAAAACTTAATTTACTTAAACAAAGATAAGATTAACACTGGATATACACTCATATGGGCGGCTGGTGGTGTGTGTATAATTGTATATATGTATGGCTGGTACGTAGCTGGCCATTAATTTCCATCCATCACCACCCATAAACTAAAAGAATCAGACACAAAAATATACTGGAATTAAAGAAATGGCAACTAATGACGGTTGCTTGCCCGTGTTACGGACCATTAACAAAAGGGTTAAGAATCTTAGACCAAAAAGTATAGTATATAATGAAAGAAAGAAAAGGTATGGTCAAAAAGGTGTATCAAGCTGTGAAAGATTGGATTCTTTGGCCAGCCTAAATGCATGAAACTTAACGAGCCACCATTAATTTTGTTGCATGGAGTACTCTGTTTGTATACTTATGGGCTCGCATCTTAATTTTGGCATCAAAGACCATCCCATGGTTGGTTTCAAGTGGGAATTGCATGCCCCAAGAGGTGGGAACCGTATATTCTCTCTAGTAGTAAGCAAGTTTTGAATGATCAAAAAGAACCAATCCGGTCAAGAAAATTGAAAGTTTTTCTTTTGTTTTTATAGACAAGTATATTTATGCATGGTGCATGATTAATCAACTCTGTGTTTTCAAAGAGAATCGTATATAATGATAATCTCGATTAAAAGTTGCGTCGAAGTAGTTGAAAAGAACTAAAGTTACAAAATATATATATCCATGCTTTTGTTGGAGCAATTCTCATTTGCCACCTAAGATCCATGTCAGCCACATTAGCTGCCGCCTGCGAATTTCTCGAGTGCCTAACTCTCGTTATTTTAGTGTTAATGGGAGCTTAATTATTCCGGCTTAAGGGAAAAATTCATGAGGTTATTTTTCTTTCTCTCTTCATATATCCTTAATTATGCACCAGGATTTCTTTCTATTTCGCCATTATATTAAAGGACATCAATTTTTAGGACGAACCACAAATAAGTATAGTACGAATTAATAGATAACTTACTCTAGCAGTAAATGCGTTTCTGACTTTTTCAGTTGTCAATTTTTTCAACTCTCGCAGTCTTTGTTGATATATATGATTTTTAGTGTTGGAAGTGAAGGGAAAATATTGCATTTTGCATGTGTGGTCATATATAGATAAGCATGGAACCACACATCCACCCTCAAAATAGCCAAAAGCTTGAGCATAAACAGTTTCTGGATTTGTTTCTTGTGTTAAATACTTGTTGAACCAAATCTCTGTCTAAAGTTGTACGCTGCTATTCAAAGGTAATTGATAGAAAAGAAGACGCTAATACCCAAAAGTCCAAACCTGGAAACATAACATCAAACACATTGAAAACAGTTTAATGAACTTAATTATTTTTGAGTCTCATTGTAAAATCTTTTATTTGCATTCTTTGTACGTAAAGAAGACTTTGTTTCTTATCTTTTGTTAGATGATTCTCCTCCGTGAATTTTTCTTCCTATCTGATTGTGTTGTTCCTTTCAATTTTTTCTTTTGTTTAAACATAAAGAATAGAGTCATTGATGCGCCAAACTAAAGAGGGAAAACGATCATTGGCCTGTATGAAACCAGTGGACTGATCTACAGAATAATTTGACGATGGAATCCCACAAAGGCTACAAGAACAAACGTAAAATGTTTAATCATGGTTTCCTTGACTTGGTGTGTGGGTGTTATTGAGATGGAACATGAAACCGAAATTGCCAAACAGGAAAAATAATGTTTTTTTGCTTGATGTGAAAAGCATGACCCAGTAGTATGCATGATTGGAGGCCAAATCCAATGAAATAGTGTGATGTTATTCTAGAGCCGCTAATTTAAAAAACACCTTAAATATAGGAGTTGCTCATTTAATATATATATATATATATATATATATTTTTTTCTAATTGTTTAGATTTTGTCACATTTTTTAAAATGTAATGTCGATTTACTTTAATTAGAATGGAAGATGTTCTCAGAATTTTGACTTATTTGGTACTAAATAAAATATCATAATCTACTCAATAATAAGGTAAGATTATTTAATTATCAATCTTCATATATTTTTTTTGTTTTATAGAGATGCTGATGATTAGAATTGTTCTGAAATATGTGAGGAATTTTTAATATCCATATAAGACCATCTCCAGTCCCAGGCTCTATTCGAAGGCTCTATTATTGCCATGTCAGCGCCACATCAACGCCACATCAGACAGAGCCTTCACTTATATTTAGAGCCTCTGATATCGTCCAATCATACAGGCTCTATTCGGAGGCTCTATTGAGGACCCATATGTATATTATATTATTAATCTTACAAATATAATTTTTATTATATACAAATTAAATAGTATAATAATAGAGGAAGTAGATAGAGGCAGGCTCTCCCGGTCTCTATTTTTAGAGACGGTCTCTTCTATTCACAGAGCCTCTCCTTTTCCTCCAGTGGTAAGACAGACTCTAAATTGCTGATATGGCAAATAGAGCCCTGTCATGAAGCCCACACTGGAGATGGTCTAACGCTACTCGATCTAGTGGTGCTGGGCCCTAACGGCCCAACGGAACCCTTGCACATGAGCAAGTCCACGAATAACAGGACCTGAGAACGTATCGGGCCTATCAGAAGTGAAGTCCAGAATCCATTAGGCCCAATTTTTACACAAGGTCGGCATCCACCAAGTGCAAGTTACGAAAACCTGGCAATCACACATACCCAGAAAGGCAAATTTGCACTTGCCTATAAAACATTGGCGCTGAAGTACGGCAGGCTTTTGGGGTTGGGGTTTGGATTAGCATTGTTATAGGATTGGAAGTTCAAACACCATCGACCGTATCCTTGGCGTTGGGGTTGTGCCTCGTGACACCCCCAACGTGGTTTGTTCTAATCCGGAATTAGGATTGGGCGCCAAAGTAAAAAGATCTATTATACAAAAATATTTGAGTAGAAATTATTTATAGATAAAAATTTTAATAATTTCATTTTTGCCCCAAAACTTTAAAGGAGGCTGAGACTAGCAAAGAAGAAAATAAAAGGGCCTTAACCAGCAAAATCTTAAAGGGCTCCTGCAATTTCTTGGGGGGCTCAGGTTTTCAAGATTTGGCGAACTAGGCTTGACTAGTTTGGACCAGTTCTGCGGCTTAAGTGGCAGTTAACCCAGATGTTAAAAATTAAAACTAAAAAAAAAACATAAAAGCCACTCGACACTGAAAACCTCTCTTTATTCTTCTCCTTCCACCACTGTTACTTAAACCCCTATTTCACTGTAATCAAATGACAGAGGAACTTTCATCAAACAAAACCATGGAGGAAAGTAAGGTAAACCCTCTATCGTTCAAGAACTGAAATACCCTCTTTGATGTCTCCTTTTCATTTTTAGGACTTCTGTGGTTCAGTCTTTTTTGCTGTTTTGTGCATGTCTTGTACTGGTATTTGCTTTATATTCAATGCTCACATAGTCACATGTGAGTGGAATTTGTTTTCAATGTAATAGCAAGTGGACACTTGAATGATGTGTTCTGTTTTCTTATCACTGATGATTTTGGTTAGTTATTGCAGCTGAGTTCATCTGATAAGATTGTAGAGACTGATGCTGGGTTTACCATAGTTCTCGAACTCTCCCAAGATGAGCTCTTTTTTGATAAAAAGAAGGTGAGAATTGAGATGAACGGCCATAATTGTTGTTGAGGACTAACTGGTTCTTATTATTTGTTACTATAGTGTTAGTGGTGGGTGGTTTCCTTTATTGTTCATTTCCCGTTCACAGAACAAGCATGTATGTATCGAACAGTATACATCAGCTACTGCTTTGCTTGGATTAATTGGTTTTCTGTTTGAGATCGTTTAGTTAACTTTGTGTTTTCCCCAGTTTTCTGAATGTTTAGATGTTTGGAGAAGTGAGCATTTTGTCTATGGTCTCTGATATGATGAGTCTCTTTCTTGAGATCAGCAGTTATCGTTGTTGCCTATATTCAATCAATCTTAGTACTTTATCTCAGAAAGTGAAAGCAATCTTTGCTATGCCCTAGTAATGTTTATTTTGTTCTGTCAGAATTTACTTCGGAATAAGGGTTTTGATATCAGGGAGGAGATACAGCTTGAAAGTTCTGCCACTCCTGATTCAATTTCCACCACCTTAGAAAAACTGCTCGAGGTAGCTAGAATCAAACGATTGGATGAGGTAAAGTGCAGCTTTCGTAACTAAACTGGATATCTTTCACTTTCATTTGAGAAGCAGGAAGCAAATGTGTCTTGGGTAGATTAATTGCTAGTTGCCTCTGGCAAGCATGAGGACCTGATTAATTTGACTGACAATTCTGCCTGTATATTCGTCATTAGTCCCTTGAGGATGGCAGTTGCATTGTTTTCTTCGATTGTTTTGCCTTATTGTTGGAGATATTGGCTCTCCCTGGAGTTATGCAGGAGCAATTCATGATTAAATGATCTAAATGTACTCATCTATTGTCTGTTTTTATTGGTAATTAAGTAATGTGGACACCAGTTGCTTTAGATGACTATACATAATTTGAACAAGAAGCGACTGGAGGTATCTATCTACTCAAAGGTCTTTGTAGCAAACCTCAGTCATGCTGCAGTGTGTGTATATTAGGCGAAGTTGATGAGTGTTCACCTATGGACTACAGCATCAGGGAAGAGGAAATTTTTTATTTACTTTGGTTGGTAAAGGTATATTAAAGAGCACTAGCAGGGCGCTTATCAACAAAATGACAGAAATTATTTACAGTAAAGTGACTTTTTTAAAAATTAATAACTGAAATAAGATAGAAACAATGCCACCTTCTACATTTAAAATCTTGCGCTTTAGCTTTGAGCATTATGTCAGATCCTAGAGTAGCCAAAATGATGATTTTGTAATTATAGAAGTCCTAATCAGCAGATTTTTTTTGGGTGAGCTGCAGGTAGAATTATATTTTGACGAAGCCAATGAATATCCATCAGCCAAATACTTTAGCTCCAGAAATGAGGTGGAGGCTCTCAATTCAATCCTTTATCTTGTTAACAATTTCCTTCGTGGCAAAACCGAGAAAGAAGGGATCTTGCAGCGGTTAGCAGATGCAATAGTTGATAGAATCCAGGTACTTGCAAATAAGAACAGAGTGGAGACTAGAATCGACACCAGCTGCACATGTGACAAAGAAAAATGTTTAGTAGAATGGGGTGAAAGAAATGGAGTAAGAACAAATTTGGAGATTGCCTGTAAGTTATCAAAATTAGACCATGCACTGTCTAAATCCTAAAAGCCATCGTGAAAAGTTCTTTTTTGTGCTAGTCTCTACCACAGGAAAGACCTTTTCTTTTCTTGCATTTAATTTATATGCTCTGTTTTTCATGCTTTCATAGGTGTAATGGGAGCTGGTAGGGGAGCCATAGCAACGAAAGATCTGGAAGTTGGAGATATTGCTTTGGAAATCCCTGTATCTCTTATCATTTCTGAGGAAGTTGTGCATGGAACTAACATGGTATGTTTCATCCTATGTAAAGGTTATGAAATGCTTCAAACTTATTGTTGACCTCACCGACAAACTGACCTTTTGAAGAAAATATCTGGAGTGAACGGAGTGGTAAAGTGAAATAAATATCTATGGATATATGTAGAGGTCGGTTGATGTATCCCAGAAGGGGTGAATGTTTGTCGTTTGGCCAACAGTCCAAGTTCCCTACTTTATCTGGCAGTAAAGCAACAAAGTAGTAGGACTATCATTCAGTGTAACTTGCTTCGGTTAAAGGAAGAAATAAAATAAAGTTTTCTGAGGAGTTGTCATATCAGTTTCCTGAATCCTGAGTGACTAGCCAAACAAACGTTCATGGTAGTTTCCTGAATCCTGACCTACTGGTTAAACAAAAGTTTCAGTTTGAACATTACATACGACAAGGGAACCCCCCGTTGCATATGAAACAAAACAAATTTTTGTCCACAAAAAGCTTCGTTATTTTTCTGTGTACAAAGGTATCTCTAGAATCTATATATGCTAGTGATAATTGGGTCACTTTAAGGAAAACAGATATGTTTCTTGTCTTGCATGCTTTTGTGAATCGCCATCCTGAAAGAGGGCTAAGGTGGTGAATACCTAAATTGTCATGTGAAATTATTTGCTCAGTTGCTCAGTATAGTTTGGTCAGCTGGTTGGTTTTCTTGCAGTATCATATATTGGAGAATCTTGATGGAGTTTCCTCCGAGACAATGTTGTTGCTGTGGAGCATGAAGGAGAGGCACAACTGTAGTTCAAAATTCAAAATGTACTTTGATACGCTACCAAAAGATTTCAATACAGGTATGCTTTGGTACTGATACACTCTATCAATGAGAATTGTATAGATGGGATGTGATCTAACTCTAAAGGCAGTGGTAACGATTTTTTGGGCTGGCAACCCAGTAGCTTTAGCTTTCTTCGATGTGTAACTGCAAACAGTAATACTGTTGCTACAATTACATTCCCGGCGTCTTACTCTTGTGGGAATTGGACCACAACTATATTCTGGATGTAGGGCTTTGGCTTTTTCTAACATCTCAACACCAATTATTACCTGCTTGGTGTATATCTCTGCAGGGTTGGGCTTTGGAGTTGATGCTATTGTGTCTTTGGAAGGAACCTTGCTCTTAGAAGAAATAATGCTGGCAAAAGAGGTAATCAGCTTGGCATTCTGCTGTTTCTCTATTCGTTTCTATACATTTACAACCTAATATTTATGCCCTGCTTCTTTACAAGAACAAGGGAGTTGTAGGAAACGCAAATTAGATTGTTAGATGAGCCTGCATCTTTTGATTTTGGATTGCTGATATGCACAGCTCAAACTTCATGATCCATTGATCCAGAGATTTGATTCCCAGAAGTTGATGAAAGTTTGGACTTAAGATTGTCATAAGATGTGTAACAATTGCTTCGCATATTTTTTTTTTCTTCAGTTGTTATTGATCTAAAGCTAGCAAGAGGTGACTTACAAAATACTTTGTGTTTGCTAGCTATGGTTATTCAGTGACTTACAAATATTAAAAGCTTTTCTCTGAGAATGAACTTATCTGTTGGAACAAACCAACGTAGAAGCAGCATATCACAGGTAGATGTATTGAGCTTTATTTTCTCCTTAGTAGGCGGGCTCAGTGAGGTGGCCATGGCCTACATCACGCCCATTATGTTTAATGCTCTTATGGGTTCAACATAGATGGACAGAAATCTTTTCCCGTTCTAATATCTATGTTTTTGGTCTGTGATTTTGGTTTTCCGGAACAAAATTGCCAGCCAGTTTCCATTAGCATTCATTTATTTTGAATTGCTATGCAACTTTCATATGGAGTTCAAGAAACAGAAATGCTGAATATTGTGCACTCTTTCTGTAAAATTTTGCAGCACTTGCGCGAGCAGTATGATAAATTGGTTCTTACACTATGCAGCAACAATCCAGATGTATTTCCCCCCCACCTTTACACGTGGGAGCAGTTCTTATGGGCTTGTGAACTTTGGTACTCCAATAGCATGAAAATTTTGTTTGCAGATGGAAAGCTGCGGACTTGCTTGATTCCTATTGCAGGCTTTCTTAACCACTCGGTATGAATTCTCATCTCTCTTGCCAAATTTGTGGTTATTTTATGCTTATATAGTCAAAATTTAACAGCATATTTGAGGCTCTCAAAGGCAATGGGTTGTAAAACCCTGGTGCCGGGATGTTTTCGAACATATAGTGAACTAGATCAACAATTCTTCTCTTTTTGTCCATCTGCTTTCCTTTGAAATTGACATCTGTAACTTAAATGCATGGACATATACTTTGTGAAGTACTTATTCCTTCACTGTTTTTAAGTTTTGATACAATGATTACCTCAATCAGTTCATTTGAGTATTCTGTGAGCTTTTTCTCTCTTGTCTTGGGACTATGGTGCTAATCTGTTTGTTTTCCCTTACCAGCTCTACCCGCACATTGTTAATTATGGCAAAGTACATTCTGCCACAAATACATTGAAATTCCCTCTGTCAAGACCCTGTCATGTTGGAGAGCAATGCTGTCTTAGCTATGGAAATTATTCTAGCTCGCATTTCATTACATTCTATGGTTTCTTGCCTCAAGGAGACAATCCATATGATGTGATTTCTTTGGGTATTTTTCTTGCTCTATGACCTGCAAAGAAAAGCGTTAGTCACTCTTGTAACCAGAACAATAGTATGCCAACCAGCAGTAATTCATAGTTCTGTATCACACTTTACATTTCTTGATATATTTGATGAATACTGAGATGCTGCTTCGCAATGCAAACTTGTGCAGATGTTGGTGAAGCCGATCGTACGGAGGATTGTTCCATCTCTGGGTGGAGCACTCACATGGTCAGAGGGACTTGGTTCTCAAACAATCATACTATATTCCATTATGGCTTTCCGTCACCGCTACTGGATTATCTAAGGAGAGCTCAGAGCCCTGAGCTGGACAGAAAGACTATTGTAATCTTCTTTAATCTTCTTTCTACTGTTATATCCTATAGGGTCCAAGCAAAATATTGAACAATTATTTTGCCCTCTTTTTTTTTGTCATACCTGTTTTTCTATTTTTTGTCAGGCTGAAACTGATTCCGGTGTTTTTTGACTTAACCTCCAAGTTTCACATCTATCCATTTTTCTATAATTTGCAGACACAATCTAACTTGCAGAACGAAATCGAGGTTCTGGAAATCCTCCAATCCATCTTTAGTGAGATGATGCAAAACCACGGCACTGATACAGACATGATAGATAGGTAATCCCTTTCCGAGTTCTCTTTTATCTCAGAATAAACCGTCTGAAAAGCTTTGGATTGACACTGTGAAGAGTTTAAAAGAAAAATCATTTTTCTTTCTGGGGTGTGCAGTGAAAATGATAGTTGGGATGTTAAATTGGCAACGGAATATAAAGATCTGCAAAGAAGGATCATCTCCTCCATTTTGGCATCATGTGATGCTGGTATTGAGTTGGTGCAAACTGAATTGTCTAAAATGAATATGCTGGCCTGAAGCATTCTTCGTTGCTCCCGGAATTTCACCTCCTCACACAAAAGTCTGATGAAAATTTACCCATGTGGAGGTATTTGGTCATGACGCCCCTCATCTGATATGTGACCAGCAGCTATGGAAGTTTTCACCGAGGCATGAAATGTTCAATGGCCCATCAGCATCTCCTGCAGCCATCAAGTTTTTTTTTTTTTTCTTTTCTTTTCCTTTCTTGGTATGATGTAAACGGGCATGAATTTCAGAATCTGTTTTATGATGGCACATGAAATTGTCAAGCATTTCTTTGTGTCTTCCAGCCATTCACCCTAAGCAAAAGCTTCTAAATGTGAGTTTGGAAAGTAACTTAACCAACATATTCAAAGAACTAGCAATAAACCAGACCATCACAATTGCGTAGCAATATAATAAAATCGAAGGTATAATATACAACTCACTTTTTTTTCATAGGGATACTATAAACTTTAACGTCAAATAGACAAATGTTCAAAAACATAATCGACCTGTGGTAATCTTAAACTAAATGAATGTTAATTCCACAGAGGTTCAAGTTTATACCATCTATTTAAGAAGTATTTATAAACACATAAATTTAAGAACCAGAAATTAGCCCTAACTCGTTAAACCTCAAGCCCAAACCCTCTGGAAGCGCAAACTAAGATCCAACATCCATAACCCAGGAAGGGCCATTCATTTCTTCAAGTCTGTAAGCCCAACTCAAATAACCCTAGCCCAATAAGCCTTCCTCTCTTCCTTCCTCCTCGAAAAAAACACAACCAAACCACCATTCCCATCTCTTTTTCTTCTCAGGGCAACGAAACCGCCATAATCTCCACCTCAAGCCACCGCCAGCGCCACACCCAAAGCAAGCGAACGCCGTCCGCCGTCGAGATCGCCCGCCGTTGACCGGGCCGATACAAGCACCACCACGAAATCATCAGCTCCAGCAACATCTCTGTCACGCAATTTTGATTGAGGCGACGGTGCGTTTTAGTCTTACTGCTTCAGTCTGAGCTCCGCCGATTCCAAACTCAGTGAACTCGTTCTCAAGAGTTAACAACTCACGAGTTTATGCTGCTTCAACTTAACATTCTCGCATTTTTTTGAAAAATCAAAATTAGTGTCACATATGGTTAATAGAAAATGTTTTGTGTTGTTGTTATCCTTCAATCCGTTTAATAATATGAATTGTGCAACTTCCTTGTTTTACTCTTTTCTTTAAGTGCTTCACTTTTGTGTTTGTCTTGTTGGTATAACCTGAAATTGTGGGAAATTTTTGTTTTTAATGAAACAGGGAAGCTATTTGTTTTGATAATGGCTTATATACAATGCGGTAGAAACACTTTGCGGCAAATTGTTAAACAAGCTAACACTAAGAGCAGCAGCAGCTCCGATGAGGCTATAAATCCCTTGTTGTATGCTTGCCAAGGATTGAGGTACAGGAAGTTGGAAGTTATACTTACAACGGTAAGTGTGAGCTGATAGACTGGTATGGATTTTGTGGGTTGTTTGTTTTATTGCGTGTGAGATGATGATATTAGGGTTTTTTTTGTTCTTGTAGAGTATTGAGAAGCTTGGGAAAGCTGGTGAGACGGTGAAGGTTGCCCCTGGACATTTCCGGAATCATCTCATGCCGAAATTGCTTGCTGTTCCGAATATTGACAAATTTGCCTATCTCATCAGGGAGCAGCGCAAGGTTCCTACTCTTGTTCCTTCCTCTCTATTGTTTGGTATTTCTGTGTGTGCCTTGGTGGTCGAAAGACCTGTACTGCGATCTGATTGTTTGTTGGGATGAAGGGTGCTCCAGCTGTGTATGCTGTGGTCTTTGTCTGTTGGGTGGATGAAATTTTGTGTTAACTGCAATGCCCTCTTGACATTGGGTTGTTATTTTGATACACTTGACAAACTAGTGATTCACTCTATGCTGACGACCCATTTCGGATCAGATTTACCGACAAGAAGAGGAAGAAGAGGTGAAAGTGGTTGAAGAGACTGTAGAAGATAAGCATAAAGAATATGAAACGGCAGCAAATCGCTTAGAGAAAAAAGTGGTGGTATATAGCATTTCTTCAAGCTCGATTACTCGAGAAAATTAATTTCTGGAAGATTGCTGTTCATAATCTCCTCTGAAGAACTCTGTTTGGCTATGGGCATCTTTGTTAATGCTTTTTTCTTAGTGTTTGCTTTTTGGTATTGGGATATCTGACCCTTTTAACATGATTGCAGAGTATTAGGCCTCAGGTCAATTCTAAACAATTCCGTACTCGTGTGTCAAAAGATGCACCCATAGAAATTACTCCGGTGACGAAGGATCGTATTGTACATGAGGTACGATACTCTTTCATGATTCGCATTGTTGTTAATGTCATTTCTCTTGAAATTCATTGCAAATGGCCTTGTTTGTCAGCTTCTAGCTGTTTATACAATTTGGTAAATAGAAAACATTAAAGTGGTGAACTTTGTTGCCCAAAAATGTTCTTGTGATCAATTGCTATGGAAATAGAGAACCATCTGCGGGATGTATCTTGCTCCATTTCTTTCCAGGCCTTAGTAGGTTATGTTGTATGCAATTTGCTATTACTATTTTTGGATTAAGCTAGGGACATTCTTCTTAAAGCACAAGAATTGGCATTTTACCTAGGCTTTCACCAGACTAATGGAATATTCTCAGCGATTGAAATGGAAGATTTAAGGTAGTAGCTCACTTATTCAGGGTTGGTAAGGTGAGCATTTTGTTTTAAGAGAAATTCCCCAAATATTTTGCCATCTCAAGTTTGGCCTGGATAATTAGTTAAGGTGCAAAAATAGGAAGTAATAGTCTTCCAAGGGATGCTATTCATTCGCTTGCGGAGGCTGCCGTGCTAAATGGTAGGCTTGACTTTTCTGATAGTAAATGTTTCGTTGTCAAAATTTAAGGAGGTATACGTGCATAAAAAGATTTTGCATATTTTCTTAAAGATATTGCATATTGGGAAGTTGGAAGTGGATCTGGTGCTCTGATGTAATTTGGACTTTTTGCAGACGTGTAAATATAACAAGGCAACACAAGCCTCTGTTAGCGGCATATAATTTTTAACTTTTATTGATCTTTTATTCTTATTTTTGTTCTATGCCTTTCAGGTGGCTAGGCAGCTTAATGTGAAACTTGAGCCTGAAAACCTGCATCTCCCATCTCCTTTAACCGCTTTTGGATTGTTTGAAGTGCCTATACGTTTCCCAAAGTCGATCCCCTTGCCAGAAGGAAAGGCTAGCAGGACTCTGAGAGTGAAGATTCGTGGATAATGCGTTGGGTTACGGGTGAAAGGTTTTGGTGTTATGGTAGTGATAGTAATTGTAGGTTTTTGTGATTATTAGCTCAGGGTGGATGCTTCTTAGTGCTTGCAATGGGTCTATAAGAGTTTGATCCTCATTGTTGAGTTATCATAAGGGCTGCTTTAATAATCAATTCCTGACGGAATCTATGGAGGAAATTCTGCAGCATTTGTTTCCCTGCATATGACCAAGTTTAGACTGTGTTGTAGCATTTGGTTCCTTGCATATGACCAAGTTTAGACTGTGTTGTCGCGACCTATGATGTTGAGAGATACAAACTAATTATCAGTGTGTTTGCATCCATTTGTTTAGTATAGTATTGTCAACAGAAATGCACTTGTTTTTTTTGGTTTCCCATCAGGTACCCGGAGCTTTGCCCCGACTAATTCGTATTCGACCCCGATTGCGCAATTGGTTGTGCCAATGAGAATTTTCAGTGTACACGAGGTCCCGTTAAGCCTGCTGGACCTTTTTCTTCCCTTGCCACACCTTTTTTGACTGCTAAAACGTTGGGAATCTGGATTGCAGTTATTTGACGGAAAAGAACTACTGTATGAGGGTTAACTAAAAGAGATTTTAGCGGCAGAAGAACGAATAAGAGCATAAATATGCTCGCACCAGAACTCCAAGAGAGAATTGTTAGGCTAATTGGAAAACAAGATTAATTGTTGGCCTGTTGGGGGGGCTAGTGATGTCTTCTAAAAGGGCCATGACAATAAACAATTATGGATGGGGCTAAGCCATTACTAAGCCTCTAGGCCCGAATTCGACACCGACCAGGAGACCATCTAGGCTTTCGATGTGATACATGGATCCCCCACATTGGCAGGCTCAGGATCCAAGGTGTAGCTGATTTGTACATCCAAGACACCACCTCTCTGGCCGACAGATGTTTTCCTAGAGACCGACACCCACGCAATTCTCTAACTCAAAATAGGCAGTGCCTTTACGTTAACATATTTCTTTTTTGTTGAGAGTACGTTAACAGACTTTAAATATGAATTATGATGTCACAATTTTGATTGGACAGTGCCTTTTTATTAACATATCTTACGTCAATACGCATGTTTTTTATGCCACATCCTATTTGTCAACTCTCTGCTGCTCCATATGTCTTCCATATTCTTATTTTAGTATTCGTGGAAAAGAAAATACGAGTGGCCTTAAGGCATGCTTCAGTTAGATATGTGGCCTGTGACACACACTTTTCGATTGGATAAGAATAAGATGCCAATTAATACCATTTGACTTGACACATTAGTTACTTTATTTTATGCCAAAGCATCATCCATTATCTTCAATGGTGGCTTGTACATGCAGAAAACACTATACCTAATTAACAATTTCTTCTTCTTTTTGTGTGATATGTATATGATCCCATGCTTCAACTAATGCCTTGCATTAAAACATTCTTTTACAAGCCTTCTTACATCATACGCTTTCTTCTTAGTTTAGGACACCGGTTTTATGTCTTGTCAGGTGTTTATTTGCCCGGCCCCCTACGTTTGACTAGTTACTTGCAGGTGGTTCCACATAATCAGAAAAAATAAACCTGATCAATCTCCATACTCCAAGTGTCACACCACTTGCACTTCAAGCCTAGAAGGGTGCGGAATTCTCTAGAACCTTAGGGAATCTTCTAGGCTACTCTTGTGGATAAGCTTGTGTAGATATTTTCCATAGAACATTCTAGGTCTTGTAATCTCCACCGTTAGATCGTGGAACATTCTAGAGACTCAATCCTAGCCATCCATGGTGGAGGGGGATTTGCCTATATAAGGAGGAGGGCTCCTCATTTGTAAAGCATCCATCAAAACATACACTTGAGAGCTTTGTATACTTGGGAGAAGTAATACGATTGGGTTCATTCCTTCCAAACACCCTCTTGTTCACTTGTTGCCTTTCTTTGTTTTTTCTCCAAGTGCTTTCATTAGGTGTAAGGCTGATCTTAGGCTTGAGTTTGAGTGAAAGTTGCCTAGGAGCCGCACGGGCTAACATTCCAAAACTCTAAGTCCGTGACAGTTGGTAGCGGAGCCGACCCGACCCAACTCCGATGTCACGCCAAGCGCTCCGTGGGGACGGAGTAGGCAGGGTGCCCGGTCGACGACGAGGGCGTCGTCGGATTCGGTGGGGGAGAATGTGACAGAATCCCACATCGGAAAGGAAGGGGAAGGTCTTGGGCCATATATACAGGGGTGCTGCACACCCCACTAGGTTGACCTTTTGGGGAGAGGGTAATGACCCCGTGACACCAAGTCTCCAAGGATCAAATCCTAGATGATCTCCTTGAATGTTAAACAAAAGCAACCACTAGCTCTGGAGAACCAATATTTTATGTACTGTGTACACAATCATGCGCATGCTGTAATAATCAAACCACATGGAATGTAACATGTGATTCGTAAAAAGATTTCCCATACATTTAGTTTATTGTCATGAAAGAGAAAATTTTGATTATCCTTTCTTGTTTCCTCCTCGTATTTTGCTGGGTCTTAAAGGCTACCAAATCTGACTAATCCAAAAATCGGACATTATGATATAGATTATTTAGGACGGGCCCTTCTAAATATTAAACACAGGCCAAAATTTTCAATTAATATAGATCATTTTAATTCAACTGGCTGTTTAATTCACAGAAAAAAGAAAAAGGATCTTACAACGGCACCTGTCTATCAATCATTAGCTTCCTATGTTAGGCCTGACCATGCCTACTTTGCCAACAAACAACCAAGAGTCAGACCACACACACCTTGATTTGCCAACGAAATGGGCCTCCCCTAAATAACCCAACTAAAGGAGGAACAAAAAAAATACTACTATGAAGAGGAGAAAATGAAAAAAAGAGGACGGTAGTTAAAGCGGGGTAGTTAAGTGAGGTTAGGGGTCTAAATGACAAGGATGATGTTTACGTGTTCCCTGCCATAATATTTCGTGTCCCTTCCCTCATCATGGAAACAAAACAATAACTTCACTAAATTAATTAATCACCCACTAAAATTTATACCCACTGTCATCATTACACTTTGCGAAATCCTTGTAGAATAAACCAAGTTGTTGAATCAAAATATTAATTGATTTCTATTAAAGAAAACATGGTCAAAGTGCCAAAATTAAATACGATTCAATTTGGAATAAAAAGATAAAAAAATAGAATACTATATCAAGCGGGTGTTAGGGAGCATGGAATATTTAACAAATTGTGGTTTGGATAAAAAATAATAATGGGATATGGTGGATGGAATAAATAATAGTAATGGGAAATTGGGAATGGGAGTCTACCAGGGAAATTTGATGAGTTGGCAAAGGAGTAATGGATTTATTATTATTGTTTGATTTTGATTGAGAAAGGGATGCACTGGCAGTGGGCTAATACGCAGCCCACCACCAGCCTCTCCCTCCTTTGTCCTTTCCTAGCTCCCGCCGTTCAATTTGTTCCTTGATTTTCCCTTTAACGAGTCACACTCTGCTGCGGCCGGTTTCACGAGTTCAGCTCTTTAGTGGGCCAATGGTAGTAGTTCCACAAACATAGTGCATAATCACAAAAAGAAAATGGAGTGCAAGTTTCAATACTAAAAAGGGTAGATGTCTGTGAAGCAAATCTACTATTTTATATACTATGTAGAAAAAAGGGTGGAGAGAATTATCGATTATATTTTTTGAGAATTAATTATGGAAGATAATTGAGTATTTGATATAGTCTATAAGCGTTAAACATTTAAGAATGTAGTTAGATTTGGATTTTTAACAATGATGTTGCACTACATATAGAAAGTATCATAAACTCCACCTATCCAATCATGCCTTCCAAACGCTTTAAAGATACTTAGATGTTACTTACCATACATCTCAAACAAATAATTAATTAGAAAAAAAAACGAACCCAAATGCCATAAATGGAGTATATTCATCTGAAAATTCATATGTTATTTTTCTAACAAGTTTCAATAACAAAACAATGATAGTTGAAAACGTACTTTATTTGTTATTAGCGTTTTCTTTCCATGCATTGTTTAGCATTATTGTTGTTTTAATACTTGTGCTATAGCTACCATTAAATGATTACAAGTAGAACTAACTTCATCATATATGTTGTTACATGTTTTAATTAGTTTTTGATAAGAAAAATTAGTTATTGGAACAATAGATTTTTAAATACCAATAGTTGAAAACAAAAAATTAGTTAATGATCACTAACTTTTTTTACAAAACCTACATTATTATCATCATTAATACAAAATAAGTAGGATGTTTATCGTTTCATCCTCTTGTTGTGGTCCTGGTCTTATCCACAAAATCTTTTCCCCTCAGTCAAAGGAACCTCTTGTCCGTCGGCGAACTCTGATTGGTTAATCATTGCAGTTCATAAAATAGAACTGTTCGCAGGAGATACAACCACTTTGTTTTTTCATTTTAATTATTATTAAGCACATTCATCATAAATATAAGGAAGGGAAAAATAATTAATTACTAACAGAGCACGCCCCCAAAAAAGGGAAAAAGCAAAGGAACAGAACAGAGAACAACACAGGAGAGAAGAAGAGAGGGATCACCATTATTTGTACGAAATCACTTTGCCTCTCCTCTCTTCTCTCTGTTAATCTCTCTTCTCTTCTCTTCTGTGCTAAGGAGAAGCAAAGAAGGAAGAAGAAGAGAAGAGAGCAAACAAGCAAAACAGCAGGGGAAATATATATTGTTTCCTCGAACCAGAAAGAAAAAAAAAAAAAAGCTCTCAAAATCTATTTCCTGTGGAATTTGGGTTGAAGTGAAGATGATGGTAGTCAACAGTTTCGATCTCTGGCAAAAAGATGCTTTCTTTTCTGCTGCAGAGGAGGTCCAGGAATCGGCTGATGTGTATGTTTTATCTTCCTTCTTCCTCTTCTTCTTCTCCCCTTCTTTTGCTTCTTCAAGTTGTTCAATTTAGGACTTACCTTTGGTTTGGGTTTGTGGGTTTGGCTTATTTTCTTCTTTTTTTTTTAATGGGGCTTAGTGAGGTGGGTATATTTCCATTGCTTTTCCTGTGATACCAGCAGTTCTTGATTTCTGCTGCGTCTGGAGTTTGCAGTTGCTCCTGGAATATTCTTTTTTTTTTTTATGTGGTGTTTAGTTATTGCTTTAGGCTTGAACTTGGAGAAGAATGGGAGATTTAATGTGTTTGGTTTAAATTTTTGAGTAGTTGGTCATATGGAGTCTTTATAGAACATTGCTGACTAAATTTTCTAATTTTTTGGAAGTAAATAACGGTTAATCTATTTTAAAAAGATGCTGCTCACTTTTAAGTGAGTAGGTCTCGGATTTTTGGTAGGCAGAAAGGTGTTTCCGCTTCTGCTAATGCAGCAGTAATGGTGGTTTTCCTCCGATTGTCTCCTGTAAGCATGCTACCTCTTCCCAGGGGAGGGGATGAAAGTCAGGAAATTCTGTAGACTTTGTGTTCTGCAAATTCTTGAATCTCTTCTGTTTATCTTTTTCCCAGAATGGAGTCAGCTTATAGGATGTGGATCAGAGAAAGGAGAGAGGAATCAAGACCAGAAGTTTTGGATGAACTCTCTAGAGAGCTCCAGACCACTTTAGGAACTGCAAAGTGGCAGGTAAAGCCCAGTGACTTCTGTATGTTTTTCTTTTTTTCATTATATTGAATTCCACTGGAACATTAATTTCATCTAGAAGTTGGCAAATTAGTAATCCGAAGCTTCAACTATTCATCATTTTGGAAAAAACAAATCTAAACATTGACAATTTCCTTCTTGTTCTTATATACCAAAATAAGCGTAGTATGATCATTTTAGGTATTTGTTCATGTTTAAGGTTATAAAACTGACTTTTGCCTGCTCGTTTGCCTTTTGTTATGTTTTGACCGTTGAAATAGTTGGAAGAATTTGAAAAAGCTGTAAGATTGAGCCATGGACATCGCTATGATGATATTTCAGCATCTAGGCATAAGCAATTTGTTGCTGCTATTGAAAGTCAAATAGCTCGTGTTGAAGCATCACTAACAGAGGCTTTTAGTGTGGAAGGAAAGCAACCACTTCGATGGGTAGATCTCGATGAGGAAGAATGTGATGATTTAGCCATGTTTCTTTCTGGAACTACCCAAACACCTCAAATTGCTAAAGCTGAATGCATCCCTCTCCGATCATCCACAACGAATTCTCCGGGGGAAATGCATTCTAAGAGGAAAGATGCTGATCATAATTCATATACTAGTGGTAGCTGTGGTAGAGGCATATCTGATGCAAAAGATAATCTTGAATTCGTCATAGACGTAGAAGATAGTGGAAGTCCTGGAACAAGCAGTGATATAATATGTCAAGGTGATAAAGTATTTGGTTCAAGAAAAACTTGGAGTTCACCAAATTTTGGTTCCTTGAAGATTGTTATTGCTGATGAAGATGAAAGGGGGAAGTTAGTGTCAACTAGTGAGGCCACGCCTAAAGAAAAAGGAAGCAGGTCTCTGTTCTGGAGACAAAGGTGTCGAGATCATTCTCGAGGAACAGGGTCACGTAATTTGTTTAATCAGGTATGGTCAATACATGTTTTGGGCAAGGGATGCATTCCATATATTATTAAGAAAAGAATAGAAATTAGTTTCGCATATTTAACTGGAGTTATGTAATTCTTGTATGATTATTGTTCTGTAATGTTTGATGCACACACGTGATTATATTTGGGTGGATTCACTCTTGATCTTACCAAATTTTTATCTTTTTCAGCTTTTCACTCAGGTTGGTGGGCTCCACAGGCAGTTACAAACTCCCTTTCAACTGCAGTTCACTTGTTCCATCAAGCTTACTCTTGCTTTGATCCTAAGTATTTTTTTATTTGGTAAGCCAGTTGACTGCACTCGTCATTTTGTTGGAGGTTGCTGTCATCGCACTTCACATTTTATCATCATATATTTCTTGATGCATCTTTATGTTTTTGTGCAAGATTTATACACTAAGCATTTTCCAATAAAAATAAGGATATAATTGATTGTCTTATCAAAAGTACGAGAATGAAAATCTTAGATTAGGAGTAAAACCATTAATATAACATATTTGAAGGGGCAAAGCTAAAATAATGCAAGGATGACTGAGAACTTCAATAAATCATAGAGTACATGTAGAAGAAACTTATGAGGTTAATGTATAATATCAAACATGTTTTCCCTGGTGTGTTTATTTACTGGTTCATTTTTCATTTGATGTCAGCTTAGTCTAGAAATTTGTTATGGAAGCTTTGCATTTGCACGAAAACCATGAGTGTTGATTCATGTGATGTTTCCTGAAAAAACAATTTGGATCCCCACAGGAAAACAATTTATGCTGGAGGTATTATTAAGTATTGGATAATCCAGGAAAAAAATTCATACATTATAGATGTATCTATGCTGTAGACATATGATAGAGAAGAGCAGAACTATTCGATTGTTTTGGGGTTGCATGCCTAATTTGATATTTGAGCTTTTTTTCATCTATAATTGAAGCGGGAACTTATTCTTTTCTTGTTGCATGATATGTAACTTTTGAAACATGAAGGACATAAGATTGTAAGCTTTTGCATTTTTTAGTGATCCTGACAGCTATATTAATAGACACTTTTTTATGTTATTTTGTTGGATCTGCTGAATTCTTACTCCAAATCTTTCTCTGCAGTGCCTTTTCTTCTTTATTCTTGACTGGAATGGGGTTCTGCTTCTTCATGCGTAAAGGTCAAAGGTAAAACTTTTTGGTCAAATTTTCTGCCTTTAAATGCGCAATGTATGAGAAAATTGGTTTTATAGAATAATAATAACAAATATGTTTGGTTTGAGAGGATAGGATTTCAATTCTGGTTGCCAACTCTGCAGAGATGACAGCTCACCACCAAACTAAAATATTATGTGATTTATCACTGACCTGCAGTTGCAGATTCTATTTTTGCAATGAATATATAGCCCCACATTCTTGTTGGTTTCCAGTTCATCAGAGTTTCTCATTCCAATTTAAACTTAGCTATGAATCTTTGCTCTGGATGGGAACTGTTTGCATACTTTTATAACCGAAAAGGGTAAAAGCCTGACCTTTTTGTTTCCTGAATCACTGCCATTTTAGTCCTTGCATCTTTCGATGGCATGTTGGCATTTGGTTACCCATATATACATTAACAGCACCAGTGGGACGACCTGAATTGCTAAACAGTGGCATGCCTTATACGCTGTCACATGACTTGAGTATTTCTATCTTCAAAAATTTATTGATTCTGTCATAATCAATTCTAGATGAAGGTGACTTCTTTGTATGTGTCAATGCTAAGGCTTCCTGCAACACATGTTTTGATATACCCGGAGATTCTATTCACCTGTTTTCTTACTATCACCGTGATCAATATCCATTCCAAAATGAATATGCTGGGACATTCTTGTGGACATTAGATAACAGATGTTCACTTTTAAATGGATCGTCAACATTGGTTGCAGGAAGAAGCTATTTCTGAAGTTGAGTTAGGAGGAACCCCTGCCAAAAAGACAAAAGGAGCAAGCTAATGGATTGTCAAGATTGTTCTAATTGTTTGTGATGTTTGTGTCAGGCTTAAACTATCCATGTGAATCTCGGAGGTAAATGTGTAGCAACGAAAGAGAGGGTGTCATTGTATGAGCGTAGTTTTAATAGCCACACCAAATGTAAATGTATTCATGTAGTCTCGAAAAGTGCTTGTAAGACTATTTGGTTGTAGGTACCATCCTCCTTGAATTAAGTAGGGGAACCTCTGTTTCACAGACTGTGGTATCTTTTAATTTGCTTTCAGTTAATATCATTCAATATCTAAGAAATCATTATATGCTCAAACCCAGTGAAAATGACAGGTATAAATCAAGTCTGGAATGAATTGAATGATTAAAATAAATTAACTTTTTTTTAACCTGATTAAAATATATTAACTTACCACCTTGTTATTAACTAATGGATCATAGGAAGTCTTAGTTTATTGTAATAACATGATGCTAATAAAAATGTTTAGAGTTATTATCAATTTTATCATTTGTTGAAAAAGAATTTTAAATTTGGTTTGGATTTAAAATATTAATCAAATAGGACTGCTTCCATCCCACTGTATATGACATATTAGGAATCTTGACAGGGATTAAGAAATCTTAGAATCTAGAAATGATGATTAAATTTAGACTTGCTAAAAAAAAAAAGATTAAATTTAGACTAAAATATCTTTACTAAAAAACTAAATATAGGTATGTCATTAAGGGATGCGGTTGCGATGGGGATAAAGCTGTGAAAAAGCTATTTATTCTGCCTAAAACTTGGCATAAATAATTTGCAACATTTTATTTTGTAAAAGTGGACTAGTATTAGTGTAAATTTATAGGTATTAGGTTATAGTATATAGAGGATATTGTCAAATAAACACTAAACAAACTAAATGATGGTCGTATATTTAACTCATCTCCCTTTAAAAAAAAAGACTATGTTTGGTATCTCTCATTTTAATATTTTATTGATTATAATCTAAGACGTAATTATTATAATAAGGTGACTTATGATGGAACAAAATGGATTAGCCTTAGCTTATCTTTAGCTAGAAATGATAAAGCATAGGTATTAAGCATCCAGCACCCATGGCCTAATGGATAAGGCGTCTGACTTCTAATCAGGCGATTGTGGGTTCGAGTCCCACTGGGTGTGTATTTACCGACAAGCTGCTTGCTTTGACAAACTGCAGCTCTCCAAGATCTCTAAAACCCAGCTGCAGCCTTTTCATCACGACATTGCTTCTGATACATGTTGCTGGGCTTCCAATTTTCTATTGTTAGCTTTAGTGATAGGACTATTATCAAGTTGCAACTTCCAATTACTAAACGTTCCCTATGTTGTCTGTCCCCTCCCTACTTATCAATACAACCTGTTTAGGTAGGGGGGCTGCTCACCTCCAGTTGAGAAGCCTCCAGTTGCCTCCAGTGTGTGGATGAGATTAGTCCACATCATATAAAATCAATCTAAGGGTTCATATTACATTTCATTTAAAGTTAATTAAATTATTATTTTTTTTTTCTTTCAAGGCTGCACCCCCTCCCAAACAACAAAAGAAAAATAGGAATTCTTTCCTTTATTTGGTGATCTTTAATGTTTTTTGGTTGGGATAAAAAAAATAAAACCCTTCCCTTATCTTTGAATTTCATGACTATCCCACGAATTTTATCTTCTTTTTTCTTTATCCATCCATATAAAAGAACAAATAAAAAGGACCACAAACAAAATTAATTGGGAAGTGGGGGAAATCTACCGATGTCTATTAAATGACAAATGGAATGGAATGGATGAGTATTAAATGTCTATTATAGATGACAAATGGAATGGAAAAATAATGTTAATGACTATTCTAGTCATTATTTAATGAATTCAAGAGTTAATAGATATTATATGATCCACGAGCACACATTTGAAAGGCAATGCAGTATTGTATACCCAGGTTATACTGAAAGAATATAGATAACAAGTATGTTTTTTAGTCTAAAATGGTATGAAAATAAGAAAAAAGATATTTTCTTCAAACCCTTTATATATATCTTCAAAGAGTATAATCTTGACTAGCTAATCTTAGGACAATTGACATTCTTTATTGATCAAAGACATAAATGTAGATATATTAATTTTTTTCGTAATCACATATATCTCTGATGTGTTTTTCTTTGAGAATGTATCTCTGATGTTTGATTAATAATACAACATGGTTTATATGTAAATTGTAGGCATGGTTGATTAATCTCATTTAATTAACTTAGCAAGGGAAACACCATGGTGACATCACCTAGTTAATCACCAAATAAAGGAAGGAATTCCTATTTTTCTTTTGTTGTTTGGGAAGGGGTGCAGCCTTGAAAGAAAAAAATAAAAATAAATAATTTAATTAACTTTAAATGAAATGTAATATGAACCCTTAGATTGATTTTATATGGTGTGGACTAATCTCATCCACACACTGGAGGCAACTGGAGGCTTCTCAACTGGAGGTGAGCAGCCCCCGTTTAGGTAGGTTTCATCATCACCATTCCAATCTTTAAGTAAATGCTTGTTGACTTGAGATTTGGAAGGGACAACTGTAAGAAATCCTCACATGTAGGTTAAAGTTTTTGCCTCCACTCTGATCCGGTACTGTTTCTCTTTTTAAGAGCATTTTTCACTTTCTGGATGTTAAGTTGATAACTTGAGACTTTGAAAATAAGGTAGAGGAACCTGGAAAATGAGATGGCATGTAGTATACTGTAGTCTGCTGCTGACGGTGGTCATCATTCAATGTTTCAAAATCTTGAGGCATGTTTGGTTGGATATCGTAATCGCATATAATGGAATGGAATCAATGGGAGCTTCATTTATACCATCAATTCCATTCCATTATATGCAATTACATCCAACCAAGCATGTTCTATCATTCAATACATTTTCAGCCTCTGACGATTTAGCAGAAAAAATAAGATAACCTTATATAGAAAAATCAAAGGAGAGAATTAAGAGAATAAAACAACACAAATCAACTAATTTGAATAACCATTGACAAATGCATTCGCAGTTTAATTAGCAGTCAAAGAACATGATTCAAGTATATTAACTTTGTTGTAGATAGGAAGATGGCATAATCTCTCCCATATGAGTTTAAGAAACATGATCCCATAATGTATATATGCTGTTTGCAGAAATATGAATTAACTAAACATTAAATTATTCATACAGTAACGAATGATCACCATTCTAATCTAAAGTAGATGATACTGATTGACTCCAGAGTTGGGAGTGATTCTAAGAAACTCTCACATGTAAGAAACTTTGCACCTTTAGAAAGATCAATCTGAATGCTTCTCAAGTCATGGCGCCAACAGCGGATGCCAGTAGATTTGCATGTGCAATATTTGACTTCTCTATTTATAAGTTGTTCGCAGAGAAGCTTGACCAACGGAATGTGAAGAAAAGCATCCAAAAAACTTGCATGGATTGATAGAGTCTGTGGATGACAAGTCCAAAATATTCCATTGATGAAAGATTTGAGATGTTCTTCCCCAGGCGGAAGCTGCAGCTGCAAATGCTTGATGTCTGGCAGAGCAGGAATTAGAGTTCCCTCCAAATCTTCGAGTACGAATTCGGCATACCTAAGATTAATAAGGCGGAGTTTCAGGAAACTGATTTGGTTGAAACTTGTGAGATGTTGTCTCATCTTGAGAAAAGCATGAGCATTGAGAGAAACATGAGTAATTGAATGGTGAAATTCCTGGATGCTTGATCTATGAGCCCAATTAATAAAGGTCGGAAGCAAACATGTAAACAGACGACATCCAAAACGATTTAAATATTCATAAGATATTTTGATAATCTTCAAGTTTGGGGTGTCAATATCAATGGTAGTTCCCTCCAACACTTTTGGATCACGGAGGACTAACACTAAACTCTCTAGTCCATGACTTGAGAGGGTAAATTTCTATGGGAGAGGCATGGACATGGTCAATGTCAAATCTTTGAGAGCAGGTAACTTAGAGATGAGATACAGGATTGGCTTGTGATGCTGTCAGAATGTAATGCCAACACCTCAAGCTTTGTCCACGAATCTACATCGATTCGAGGAATAGGAGCCTCCCATCTATCGTAACGAAAACTCACAAGGCTGGGAGCAGTGATTGATATTGTAGAAAGAAAGACCTTACCATAACGACCGGCGATGGAAGGACAGCGAAAGATATGGACGCTGTGGAGTCTTGTAAAGCCGGAAAGTAGTAGGTTTTGGAGCCCATCACATGCAGCAAGAGAAAAATCCTCCAAGAGAGGGCACCTGGAGGCAAGGGTTTGTAGAAATTGGTCCTCGAGACGAATACCAGACAGACTAAGCTTATGGAGAGATGGCCAATTCATGGTACAAGCAGTGACAGAAAGATCAAAACACCAGTCGTGTAAAGCCAAGGAAGTGAGTTCTTTTAGAGAGAACAGCATCTGGTTCCAACGATGACATTGTGGTGACTTGTTCTCCAAGTGCAGACGATCGAAAATCGAACCCGAAATCTCTAGTTTAAGCTCACTGACATGGTGATCTATGGCTTTGTGACGACATTGTCATAACAAAGCATTGTCCACAAAATTCACTAATTGTCTCCGTGCCTCCAATCTATTCTCCTCAGTGGGATCGTGCTCCGTTATCCAGAGATCAATCCACTGAAAACCCGCGGATTTGATCATTGTCTCTAAGCTATCTGCCCCGGTGCGATTATGCCTTTTCCAGAACAATAGAATTTCCAAATCCTGTTGCTTAAATTCAAAGATTTGGAAAGAAGCCCATGTCCGGTGCCAGGTCTTGGACAAGGCCGCGATGCGCATCACGTCTTGTAGTGGCAAGAAAGACATGATAGTGTGCAAGATTTGCTCTGGCAACTTGGATATTCGATCCACCCCGGCCTCCTGATCCATGCTCTGGATCATTGTAATTATATTGTACGTCAGATCTCTTTTAATGATATATAGCAATTATTAAAATTATAAAAACGCAGAGAGGGACAAAGATGGAGGAAGAACTAGCTACCATAATAATCGCCAGAGGGGAGACAAACGAGGTACTGGAGAACAAAGGTACGTATCGGTAGGCACTGCTCACAGAACACACACCGGAAGAATTGTGAGCCCAAGCAATAGAGTCTTGCCCGCAGAGAGGTGAGGGAGGAAGGAACCTTTCATCACGATACGAACATTGTTTTTGGGTTCAACACTCACAGTGCAAACTTAATCAAGCAAAGCAAGATCATTGGAAAATGCAAACTTAATCAAGCAAAGCAAGATCATTGGAAAATCATACTAAGTAATATATGAAGTAAAACAAAATTTCTTCAAAGGATGAACAATGTACACTGGAAGAAAAGAAAAAAAAATTTAATGATTGAACTTACAATTTTGGCCACAACAGGAGCTATACATAAACAAAAATCAGCCAACGAGCAATGACAAAACTCGTTTTGTTGGCTAAATACCACAAGATCACGAGCCAAAAATTCTAAAATCTCCCATCGTCCCAAATGGCAAAAACCAAAAAGGAGTAGATAGTGCCTGCTACCTTGAACTCCCATGATCTTCTTGTACTTGTGGTTCCACTCCAAAAACACCATCTCTCCTGATGACAAACTCGCATGAAGAATAAGGCAAATGTGGTGCAAAAACCACACAAAGCCGCCTCCTTGTTTGCATATACACATATCCATCTTCACCCCTACCCGCATAGCTGTTCACCGTCTCCTCCCTCGACAAGAACACCCTCGAATTGATACAATTAGCCCAAGCCAGACCCAGAGCCGGACAAACCCTTCTCCCGCTTGAATACAAGCTGCCCAAATTCCCTACCCTCACTCCATTCACTCCTTCCCCTGAACCCACAAAATCCACCACCTGGTTAGTCACCACCACCGCCAGATCAAAACTCCGCGCCAGAGCCTTCAACTTGGCCGATATCGCGAAGAAGATCGACGACCGCCGCTTGAGGTCGCCCGGGGTGTTCTCAAACTCGGACCTGAACAGCGCGGCGACCGAGTCGATCACGATGAGCCGAACCGGCAACTGGGTTCTCGAGTTCGCGAGGAAAGATTCTATCTTGGGCATTATATCGAGCAGTTGGTCTGCACTGTGTACGCTTTGTACGAATATGTTATCGGAGGGATTATTGTTGTTGAGAGCCTGGCGGTGGAGGGACTGGAAGGAGACGGAGAGTTGGTGGAGGCGGCGGGAGGGGAATGGGAATTCGGTGTGGAGGAAGAGGGAGGAGGCGGATAGGCCGCCGTGGGAGGGTGGGAGCTGGGCGGAGAGGGAGAGCTGGAGGCAGAGTTGGGTCTTGCCGGAGCCGCTCTCGGCGACTATTTCGGTGATGGACTTGCAAGGTATGCCGCCGCCGAGGCAGCGGTCCATGACGGGGCAGCCAAGCGTGCATTTCTCAGTGGGGAGGAGGAGGGTTTCTGGTTTCATTTGGCGGAGGAGAATGAATCCGGCGGGAAGGGGCGGCAATTTTAAGGGGTTTGAAAAGGAAAAAGTCTTTATCTTGGGTCTTTAATTGATTATTCAGTTTTCAGAGGAAAAGAAAGAAAAAAGTCTTAACACATAAAAAATCATTGTTTAATTTGAAACATTAAAAGATTTAGAAGAATAAACTCTAAAGGTTAGACTATTTTTTTTGGCTATTAAGGTATTCTTCTTTTTTTTTTTTTCCAATTGGCAATTATGGTATCTAGCAGAATGAGGAACAAGAATATTCCATTGATTGTGACAAAAAAAAAAAGAATATTCCATTGATCTTCAAAAGAATGCAACTTCTTGCAAATTCCAAATCTATCAAAACTCTATCAGGAAGAGGAACAAGATCAATCCATCAATCTTCAAAGGTTTATTTCCGATCAGTAAAATACAGGCAACCAATTGTGCTTCGGCTCGAAATAGACTCTTCAAAACCAATAATTTTGCTAATTGAGAGTGAAATTAAGTCCAACCCAAACGTGACTCCCTACCAAAAGAGGCAAAACCTTTTCATGCGAGTGACACACTAGTGTATAATACGAGGTGAATCCTGTTACTCCTTCAAGGGTAACAGCTGGGGCCAAAAAATACACAGAAACAATCAGAACTCCATGGACATGTAGGGAAAAATTGTTATTGCAGTGAGGAAAACTATAATGAATTCTTCTACTATTGGCAAAAACCAAATTCTCCAGGCTTGGGGAACACAACGTGGAAGGCATCATTGTATGGTTGCCAAATGGCATACATTTCCTAAATTGCTTCTGAGTTCAGTTATTTCTTTCGTACATTGACCCTACCCTTGCTGGTAAGATGGCCTAGTCTTGTCTGAAAAGATTGAATTACAATGTGAAGAGAAAAAGGCACACAGCAATAAGACTGGTATAGAAATTAATAACTCAAATTTATAATAGTATGGATATTCGGATGTAAAGGTAACTGCATGGCATTATTGGGATAGAAACGTGTCATCAGGAAAAAAGAATTGACAGTTAATTTTGGAAGAAAGTTAAATGGATCCGGATAATGCATTAGAAACCTGTACGCTTATGAGTATTTGGCTATTTGCTTTGATAAAACATGTATTGTATAGTGTATGTATACTAGTCAAACCAGGTAGGATTTCCCTATGCCGCTGCCGTTAATCACAATTAATGTGCTCCTTGTAGCTTCAGATTTCATCAATTTACTGATGAAATCATAGATTAAAGAAAGCTGCTTCCACAGCTTGTGGAAATTCTTCTAGAAGAGTTGATGTAGGACAAGCTATGCTGCCAATGTAGGCGGGTACATTAAAGAGGACTAAAGAAAACAATAACTCGTGGATTACATAATTTCTTCTTCTAATTCTGGATTAATGCAAGTTAAATTTTCTACTCCTAACTTCGTTTTATTTCTTCCAATCTGTTTTTGTCTACATGTATGGTAGCCGGATTATCTTAGTCTCAATCCAATCTCATGTTATGTTAATTCAAATGGTCAACTTCAATATATTGCCAAAGGGGCGGAGGCTGTTAAAGAAAAACAAAAAAAAAGAGAGATCTAATTAATAAAGTTTCAAAATCTAAGCATGTGAGGCACAAATTGAGGCTAGAAAAATGCATTAAATTCGACAAGTGGATTAATTCGCTCGCTCTATTTCTTGTTATGATCATAATGTGCAATAAATCGAAACATTGACCCACGAACCAGCAATCACAATAGGGCATTTATTTGATGATTTTCCCAGGCTTAGATAATCCCTTATCAAGTCTCAACTCTCTCAAGTTATCATGAACGGCGATATGGAGAGATTTTTAGGACAACTTTTTCATATTTGTATTGGACTTTTTTCTCATTTGACCAACAATCATTCAGATAATCAAATTAAATTTAGGACAACATATCGTAAATAACAAATTTTAGGAAGTTCGTATATCTTTTTTTTTATCCTGTTTTTTTTTTTTTATCCTGAAAGTTCGTATATCTTTGAATCTCAAATATTCTCAATAATAAATGGAGGATATCGGGTTGGTTGCAGGCCCTGTTTAAAATGAAGCAAATTTAGCTTGGACAGGGTGTCAGAGTGTTCCCAATTAAATGCTTTCCAACCAGAATCCTTTCAACTCTTGATTTGGTAGGATGGTCTTTAAAGGTGATAAACTACAGATTCTGAATTCAAAGCCAAAAGAGCCTTCAAGAACAAAGAGGAAAACCTTTAGCCACTCCAAAAGTAGCTACTTGGATTGAAATTTATTGAATTTTAACTAAGTTTATGTATAAATGGATCGTACTTATCTAAATCTGAGTTGTAGCAGGAAATGAAAAGGAAACATCTGTTGTCACGGGGTCATTACCCTCTCCCCAAAAGATCAACCTAATGGGGTGTGCAGCACCCCTGTACATATGGCCCAAGACCTTCCCCTTCCTTTCCGATGTGGGATTCCGTCACATTCTCCCCCACCGAATCCGACGACGCCCTCGTCGTCGACCGGGCACCCAGCCTACCCCGTCCCCACGGAGCGCTTGGCGTGACATCGGAGTTGGGTCGGGTCGGCTCCGCTACCACTTGTCACGGGGTCATTACCCTCTCCCCAAAAGGTCAACCTAATGGGGGTGTGCAGCACTCCTGTATATATGGCCCAAGACCTTCCCCTTCCTTTCCGATATGGGATTCCGTCACATCTCTAGTGATAACTTGGGTTTCAACGTCTCCATAAATTTACTGCCGCCGGCCCCATATATATCCTCCATTCTGATGTGAAGTTCCAACCAATTTTTTACTACATTCCCTATACCAAAAGGGTTAAAATCTAAATATACCAAGACTTATTAATGTACTTTTACTTTACAATACAATATATCCGTGCTTTTGATCTTTCTACTTTCTAGATGGCCTTTGTCTTTCGTCCTCGTTATTCTAGAAACCAAATCTAGAGTGAAACCAAATACTAAAGACTATAGTAGAATCCACACACAAGCTTACAACGGTTAACCTCTTAAGCGGAATGTTCATTGTGCCCTCCTTTTTGTCCAACATATCCTTACTTTTTTAACACGCCAAATTTTCCATCTTAGGGCCCAAAAAAACCAAAAGAATGTTCCTTTTTGATCTTCCCTTATATACTTCTCTTAACCCATTTTTCCATTTAGAAAACACCACCAAGTTTCCTCATCTCTCTCAATTCTTTTCCTTCCTAAACTAATGGGAGAAATAGAACACATCAACACCGTACATAAACACCACCAAGAAGCAGCCCAAGAAGAGGCATTGTCTCTCAGCGAGCTCCCATTAGGCGACGACGGCGACAATACCAAGAATTACATGGAAACCGCAAACACTACTACTACTGCAACCCCAACCCGCCGGTCATCATCTGAGCCACCGGAATTCTTTGAGTTCCTTAGCGACAACAGCTCAGATATGATCTCGGCTGAAGACATCATCTGGTGCGGCAAGCTCATACCCTTCAGAGAACTACCCAGTTCTCCTCCGATCCAAAACCCTACAGAGAATCATAAACGACATGTCTCTAGTATCCGTCGCCGGTGTGAGTCCTTATCGGAGCTGCAAAGCTCGCTGGTTGCTCGTTCAAATAGTGCAAAGGCGAGGGGATTAATGAGAAACAGTCGCTCGCTTGATTACCGGAAGCTTGAAAGACTCTCCAGCTACAAGAAACTCTCGCCGGAATCCGATATGGAGAGAAACCCGTCAGTTAGGAGTACTGCAGAGAAAGGAGGGGACAACTGTGTGGTACTTAGAAGGGCCGGCAGCACCACCAAGCCACGGTGGTTTCAGCTCATGTTTGGGGTGGTGAAGCCTCCTACAGGAATGGAACTTAGGGATATAAAGAGCCGGCAGGTTCGCCTGAACCCGGCGGTCACTATGTTTCCGCCTCCGGCGGATGGAAGCGGCAAGAAGGTTCCGGCGAACGGGAGTCTTGACAAGGGCCCCTGTGGTTTGCTGCTTAGAGTCCTGAGCTGCAAAGATCCTGCCAGTGTTGCTGTCACGACGTCGCTTTGCATGCCACAAGTATAGTTGGAGCTTGTGTTGTGGGGCATACGTCAAATTAATGCACGAGACTATATAGTCACAATTAATGCCATAATTGATGAGTTTGGGTTGTGATAATTTCCTGACTTAATTAATTTTAGTTTGAGAAATGGCATGCATTGCACATGATAATGGGAAATTAGGTAGACAAGTGTGGGATATATCATACTATATGTCTTTGATTATTAAATTTGAGGGGGGACTTGTAATTACTACACTTTACGTGGAAGGGAAGATGGAGTAGAGTGACAGAACATGAACATGGCTGGTAAGTGGCAATGTCACCTCCTCCCATGTTCAAGAAATTATTGAGAAGTGAAAGGAGGTGTTGTTTTTTCTTAGGTGGGTATACATAGAAATGAATGGTAATCACGAGAGTCCCGGGAGTGACATGAATCTTGATATTGTATTTTGCTACTATTTATTTTGGTTTGTCATTTAATTTGTGATACTGCATACTTACCTAATAATGTTAATCAGTCAATTTTGGATGTTTTTGCCCGTGTCTTTATTTCAGAAGTTGGTGGTTGCTTGCTAATTGCTATTGTACATTGCAGTCTCATTTCGCCAAGTAAAATCTTCGTGGTTGTTATAATATAGATATATATAAAGGGAAATGCGCAAATTGCGCCACAGATCATTTTGTTAACATTTATTGTGTTACTACCAAACTTCTTCTGATTGGATGCACAAGGAAGACAATTCAACAATGAATTCAATGGCAAGAAAAGTTCAAACTGCAAATGTCTGAATACGAATTAAGCCAACAAGGCTTGAAATAACAGTTTTGCTAGTCCGGATTCCAGAAGCCATTAGTCTCTTTTTTTTTTTTTGGTTAAAACGGGGCTGAAGCCATTTGCCATTAGTCTCTTAATTGTACTGAACATGCATTTACTAGTATATATTGCTCAACATACCAAAACTTGAGTTCTACCAAAAAAACAAAGCAAATTCGAGACATCTAATCATTTATATACATTGCAATCTTTAATGTGTGTCCTAAGCTAATTGTTAAATTTGTTTTATTATGTGTCCCATCTTCCATCGCTCACTTGAATTTAACGTCAATTCCTGCAATCTATTTGGCTGATGTATGCAAAAAGTCTCCTCGTCCATGTCATTTTTACCCTTTATATATCGCCGTGTCTTTTTGTAGCATACTATGACATTTACTGGCGAAAGTGGAGGACACCAATCTGATTGGAAATTCTGATTTCACGCTACCAAAAGGTAAACTACTTGAAAACCAGAGAGAATAATATTTTTTTTGGAAAAAAAATACTTTTGAGGAATAATAATTAGCAGTATAGGTTAGGGTCAAAGACTATATCTTTTTCCGCTACTTTTCTTTTTTTTGGAAAAAAAAAACTCTTCAAAAGCATTAGTATGATTGATTGGGCCTAAGGGCCGGCCTAACTCGGGCTGCCCCGGTTTCACAAAACTACTAATCTACTCATGATGATTATTACCATGTGAAACATATAATACTGTCTTACCGATGAAGTAAAGGGTTTTAGTAGTGGGAGCCCATTTAACCAATAATGAGCTCAATATAATGTTGTCAACAATGATACTGCACAAAAATTATGGTTTTGCCTTGTGGAAAATAACCCAAATATGGAGCCTGTTAATTATTGAAGTCCCATGCCAAAGCTTAATGGCAATTGGATACTAGTGAATAGTGATAGTCACGTTAGAATTTTCATGATATTCTTAGCCGTCCTGTATGGGATATCATAATGGCCAAGAAACGTGGACTGTTTTTTTAATAAATTTCTTTTGAAATAAAGTGACTTGTAGAAGTGTAATGCGCAATGAATGAACATTTATCATGTCTTTAGCTCCTATGATACGCACTTCTTTCACTTTCTACAGGTTTGGTCTTCCCTTCTAATCATGATTCTTTTGCATGAAAGCCAATTAGCAATAAAACAAAGTAATCAAGTTAGTCTAAGTGGTAAGTTATTTCCCTCTAAAAATCTTCGGCGTAACCCAGGTCAGATGCACAACCAAAATCAAGGGCTGAGTCTTCTTTTGGTTTGCGCCGAACTTTGTCTCGACTAATCCGAATCCAAGTCAGGTTGTGGCGGATGAGTCTCCCAATAAAAATTTTCTACATACACAGATACTCGAATTCGAAATCTCTCTAAGCCAAGTAGTTTACCACTCGAACCAACATAGAGATTATTGGTTGATGCTTTATACAAAACCAGAACTCAAATGAAGACTTGGATTACAAATAGCAGAAACATTAAGGACAGGCCTTGAAAGACTCTTCTCCTTTTGTACAAATGGGCCCAACCCCAAGACTCTCTTTGTTACTTTGTAGAGTTAGCCTCGGCCCCAATTTCTCTCCGACACGCAAAAGCATCCAGACCCAATCCAGTTCAACGACCCCCGGTCTGATTAGGAAAGTTGGAACGACAAATCACATGCTGCCGCTCCTACCCACACGGCACCTGCTGCATTCTGTAGGTTCTCTCCTCCTAACATAGAGAACCCAAACGACTTGCCGCCGGGGGGGAATAAAAAAAAGAAGAAAAATGCAGGGAATCCAACTCGCACCAAACCCGCGGTTCCTGCTACGCAACAACAACATTACTCGGACCCGATTCCTTCCTCTTCCACTAAGACCCTCTCACTCCAACAATTTAGCTTCCGCTTCTCCACTGAGACCCGACCCGCAAATCCTCCACGCAAACCCGAGATTCTGTCGCGCAATGGCTGCCGCCGCCGCCGCCGTCACACCCGTCACTCACGTCGTCTTCGACATGGACGGTCTCTTGCTCGGTGAGTCCCGATCAGCCTCGCTTCCCTTTACGTACTTTTCCAGACCGTCGTCGTTTTAGTGCTCGATTCCTGCCATTTCTGTTTATATTTCGTGCTTTTCTAGTATAATGGTTTCCCGTCCTTATAGAAATCGACTCATAAAATCCAACCCCGCTCTACATTGCGTCGTTAGATTGCTTTTCTCTGTTTTTTTCAGACGTTGTCGTTTTTGTTAGTCTTGTTAGTGTCGCGATTGGTTACTCTGCAATCGAACTGAAACTTGAAATTTAGTTTTTAGACTAATTGTTTAGCTACTCGAATGCATATTTTTGGTGTTTTTTTGTTTTGCTTTGTGTTGATAGGGATATATATTTGGTGTGATGGGTTTGCTTTTTTGAATAATACAGATACGGAGAAATTCTATACTGAAGTACAGGAAATCATTCTTGCAAGGTATAATAAAACCTTCGATTGGTCTCTCAAGGCGAAGATGATGGGGGGCAAGGCTTTGGAATCTGCTCGCATCTTTGTTGAGGAGACTGGGATTAGTGACTCTCTTTCTGCTGAGCAGTTTCTTGTGGAGAGAGAAGAAATGCTGCAGAAATTGTTTCCCACCACTGAACTGATGCCTGGTATTAATCCTGCCATAAGAAAAAAGCATTGAAGAAGTTTAATGCATTTTTAATCTATTACATAAAATTTAATCTGTTGATCTTGACAAGATTCCCGTGTGATCTTGACAAGTTTCATTGTGATTTGTCTTGTCATTGTAGGGGCTAGCCGTTTGATCAAGCACCTCCATGCGAAAGGAATTCCAATGGCCCTGGCAACTGGGTATGGTTATTTTCCCTTTCAAATTTGTTTGTTGAGGTTCTTGGATTAGGTTTACCCCTAGATCTTTGGGTTTTGGCTTTAGGATGATTATGTTTAAATAATGATTATCTAACGAAAAGGTATTTGTGCTTCAGTTCTCACAAGAGGCATTTTGGACTGAAGACAACAAAACATGGTGAGCTTTTCTCATTGATGCATCATCTTGTGCTTGGAGATGATCCAGAAGTTAAACAAGGCAAGCCAGCACCCGACGTATTCCTTGCAGCAGCCAGGAGATTTGAGGTATTCTTATCTTTTCTTTCCATTACCAGAATATATTCTTTGATCCTTTAGACTTTGCTTCATATGGATATGCAATATTTGTCATTTTCAATTTTCAAAGTTTATATCAACTTGGCATCAAGAATGGGCAATGCAATGTCTCATAACTATTTGGAAATTGGTAGGGCGGCCCAGTGGATCCTCAGAAGATTCTTGTTTTTGAAGATGCACCATCAGGTGTCCGTGCTGCTAAAAATGCTGGGATGTAAGTATATTGCTTCTTTCTATAAAAAAAAGTATATTGCTTCCATACTCTTGTGCATATAATTGGTACTATTGTGATTATTGCCCTGGTCAATAGTTTTTCTCTCCAATCACTTAAGTTATAGTTCCATTTGGTGGTTCAAATTGGTATTAAATGTGCTATTAAGTAGTTAGAAAGTCTTTTGTCTCATCTGACCTGTATTTTCATGCTTACAACTGTTTATCCAATTGGTCGCCATCTTACCTATGCCATTGAAATTCGGAGTGATCTATGGTTGGGTTTCATTGTTAACCTCAGGATAAGTGTGCATAGTTGTGATTTCTTTTTCTATATTTTCTTTTCCTTCATTTTCCCTTTCAAAGTAATCGTTAACTGTAACTGAAAGGAAGTTAAGAATCAGGACCATGCCACTGGGCCTTGTTGGAAAGTACCAGTTGCAACACTAGCATGATAATTCATCATTGTCAAAATTATTATGTATGTGACAGTCTGCCAGAACTCTTGAACTTAGCTTTAGTCTATAACAGAGCAAACTTAGTCGACCTTATAATGGTAGGATAGTAGGAGCCAAGAAGCAGAGAAATAAAATAGTTGTTCTTTATGAAAATAAATCATCTGGATCATGCGAAATTCGCACTTTTTTTTAATGGACTACTGTTGCACTCAAGTATATTCGGTATCCTTGAATGTGTTTGACTCTGTGGAAAAGGATGTGTGTGCTAATGGTACCCTGAGAGTAACTTTCAGTTGGATATATACCATGCAGGTCCGTAGTTATGGTTCCGGATCCCAGGCTGGATAGTTCCTATCATGATGGTGCAGATCAAGTTTTGAAGTCATTGTTGGATTTTAATCCGTCTTACTGGGGTTTGCCTCCTTTTGAAGATGCAGAAAACTGAATTTTGAGGTTTATCAGCATGCTTTATGTGGTGGCAGAAGTAGCAGTTTGTTTCTTGGTCGCTTTTGATCAAGGCCCGCCCTTACATTTGATGATTACATTTCACAAATTCTCATTTCTTAACCAGTCACAAATGAATAGATTGTGGGCTGGCCACTGATATATTTATGGAACTTCTTATTGGATAGACGATTAAACAGCTTTATCATGGCAAGTGGATTATTCTTACGTATTTGGTTGATTGCACATATTCTCATTTCTTCTAACCAGTCAAGAATGAGTGGATTGTGGGCTGGCCTCTGATATATTTATGGAACTAATTATTGGATTGATGATTAAACAACTTTATATCATGGCACGAGCATAATTCTCAGTCAAGATTAAACTAAACTCTGTGGCCATTTCCAGCAGACCAGCTGCACCTAGTGTATTATATTTTTAATTTTATTTTTGTCCTAAAACTCTCTTTTATGTGTTAATTTTATTTTGGTCTTAAACGCGTTTACTTACTACATATAATCATGGGTTTCATTATGATCCTATCATCATATGGTCGAGGAAGCTAACAAAGGGCTATTCGCACTGTTCTATGGCCTGTGAAAATAGCAACAGCTAATGGAAAAAGGAAGCGATGATGAAATTTCTGATTATTTTGAAAGTTTCATCTTCCCAAATCCCACTTGGCCTTTCTACTGTTCTGAAGAATTACCCCTTTTCCTTTTGCTCAATCTCCTCAATGTTGCAGGTGGTAATAATGGGGGGTATGATGAGACAAAAGTAAGAATAAAAAATGAAGAGAGGACCCTACTAACCAATTTGGAGGCATAAAATTTCTCCAACTTGATGGCAACTGGCAAGGCAAAGGTTGTATTGTACCCGGATCCATCCACTAACATCCATTGGCTGCTTCTCCACACATGCCAACGAAACAACGAAATCCAACAAACAGGGAGCGCAATGGCCCCTGCCGCTGCTTCCGGCGAAGGATCCATCACTCACGTCATCTTCGACATGGACGGTCTTTTACTCGGTAGTTCCCATGACTCACTACTACTTATCCTTCATATTTGTCCTAGCGTCGTTGTTTTAGAGTTTGATTACTGCTGGCATTTTTGGTTTTTGCTGTAATTAATTATGCAGCTTAGTGTATTTGTCTTTTCACGATTAATTATAAGAATATTGTAAATGCAGGAGCCTAATGGTCATCGCATTATTATCTAAACTGTAGCTATTCTAATTTTTTTTATTCCATTCCGTTAAATCCCATAGCTGTAGAATCTGACTCATTTTCTCATTGAGCTCAGGGTACGAAATAAATCAGATTGATATCTCGACTATGTAAAATCTTAGGTTTTTCATCTTTTGTATGTAAGGAAGAAAAGCGGCATATAAATCCACACTGTAACAAGAAAGAAAAGGCATTCCTTGCTTGCTTTTGGCTGTTTTTCTGGTTTATTATTACTCTGTATCGAACAGAAACCGGAAATATAGCTTGTAGAATAATTGTTTTACTACTCAAATGCATACTTTTTTGTATAATGAGTTTGCTTTTTGAATACACAGATACAGAGACATTATATAACCAAGTCCAGGATATCGTTCTTGCCAGATATAATAAGACTTTCGACTGGTCTCTGAAGGTAAAGTTGATGGGCAGAAATGCAGCAGAATCTGCTCGGATCTTTGTTCAGGAGACTGGAATTAGTGACTATCTCTCTGCTGAAGAGTTCCGCAAGGAGAGAGAAGAAAGGATGAAGGTATTGCTTCCAACCTGTGAGCTGATGCCAGGTATTGACCTTGCACAGACAGAGCAGATACATAAGATTGTTCTGCCTTCTTACATAACACTTTTTGTTGTTTTGCTGTATACTGTGAGCTGTTGGCTTCTACTTGTCTGTATTGATTGTTCATGATGTAAATGATGATAGAGTATCTCAACCTTATCGTATTCTCAATGCTAGTCTATGTTTTCATAAGTTGCAGCTTACTGATTTGACATTTAAGGCGGCGGTTTTTGCTGGAAATGCTAATTTATCTTAAACAACAAATGGCTGGAAACTTGCAGTCATCATAAGATAACTTTACTGCTGTGTGTTACCTCGATAACAAGAACACAAAGAGCAAGTTGATTCTTGCATGAATGGCTCGATTTTTATCAATGCTTCCACATATGACTTGATATAATAGGTTATGGGTAAATACTAACGCATTGCCGTGGTAGAGAAAAAGAAAATGTGTGAATCAGCTGAGGGATTGAGAAAAAATAAATTCCCAGCGCTAGCTTGAAAGAGCTGCACCTTCGTTCCTGAAGTCAATATACCTTGAAGTTCTATAGTGAAGCAGAAAAGCTTGTAGATAAGAAGGATTGTCAAAAGGCAGAGGAATCCTTTCAGCATAGTGGAACCATGAGCAAAAAAAAATGTTTATGTTGGTGGTATCTTGTCCTAAATCATCATTTAAGATTGTAAAAATGGTAGTATGTTGAATAACTGTAGGGGCCAGCCGTTTGATCAAGCACCTCCATGCAAAAGGAATTTCTATGGCCCTGGCGACTGGGTATGGTTATTTTCTTTTAGCATTTCTTTGTTGAATTTTATTAGTTATTTTTGTGGAACCAGTCTTGAGTTAGACTTACCTTTAGATCTTTAGCTTTTAAATCTGTGATGATATGTTCAAATAATGATATCTAACAAAAAGTATGTATGTTGCAGTTCTCAGAAAAAGCATTTTGAATTGAAGACACAAAAACATGGTGAGCTTTTCTCATTGATGCATCACATTGTTGTTGGAGATGATCCAGAAGTCAAACATGGCAAGCCATCGCCAGACTTATTCCTTGCAGCAGCCAGGAGATTCGAGGTATCCTTGTCTAATCTTTCTATTAAGGGAATGCAATCTTTTGTCCTTTAGACTTTGCTTCAAATGGCTACAAGAATTTTATCATTGACGCCTTTCCCTGACATCAAGAATGAGCAATGCAAACACTCATAACTATCTGGAAACTGGTAGGGTGGCCCGGTGGATCCTCAGAGGATTCTTGTTTTTGAAGATGCGCCATCAGGAATCCATGCTGCTAAAAATGCTGGGATGTAAGTATACTGCCATTTTGTTTCTGCTTATTGGAACTCCTGAACTAAATTTTAGTCTATGACAGAACAAACTTGGTCCACTACAAAATGGTAGGGATAGGAGGAGCCAAGAACCAAAGACATGGAAGTAGTTTAGTATTTATGTAAATACCTAATCTGGATCATGCTAATCAAATGCTGCATCAATTAAATTATATGGTACCATGAGACTAACTTTCAGCTGGACATACTTACCATGCAGGTCAGCAGTTTTGGTTCCGGATCCCAGGCTGGATAGTTCACATCATGACGCTGCAGATCAAGTTTTGAAGTCATTGTTGGATTTTGATCCGTCTTACTGGGGTTTGCCTCCTTTTGAAGATGCAGAATGCTGAGTTTTGAGGAAGTAGTACTTATTGGTCGTTCCTGATCAAGTCACTTCATTGCTGGATACATTCTACAGGTTCTCTTATTTATTAACCAGTCACAAATGAGTTTTTTGTGGGCTGGGCACTGGAATATATATTTATCTCTCATTATTCAATTGATGATTAAACATCAAACAGTGCACTGATTGTCTGTGGTGTTAAACCATATATGAAAAATATTGAAACTTGATATGATTGTATTTGTGATTATAATAAAATAATTATTATTCTAACAAGTATAATTATATGATTTTAGAAATGGTTTATTATAATTATAAATAAATATAAGAAATCTAAAAATCCTCAAATGCATTATTAGTAGATTAATCTGAAACCGGATACAAGAAACACTGAAACTTTACACATGCAAAGATTGCATTGCTTCGAAAGACTACCCTCAATTTTTTCCATATCCAAATAATCAATACTTTTAACTTGATCTTAAGGAAAGCCATCATCGAGTCTTTAACTTCTTTTGACTTCTTCTTGGGTAGCAGAAATAGTAGCAACCTATGCTTCTCGTGCCTTCCTTGAGTTTCCCTTCACTGGTAATATTCTAATCCTCTTAGCCACACGTACAAAATCCCTATTCACACAAAAAAGGGAGATGAATTCATATTTACCAAGTAATTACTGAAAACACAACCATCGCGAATGCAATTAAAGAAAAAAAAAAACAAAGAACTGCTTGGGGCAAATTGATTAAAGATTTTGTCTCTTCCTTGACAAGTGAATATAGCGAATACAATAGACATTTGACATTTTCTTGAGAGTGCTCACTGCCACTACCAAACAAACAATGAACAAAGAAAAAGGAAACTAAAAAATATAATAAATCAATAATTACCAACCTCGAATCCGTGGATTGAAAATTGTGAACTAGAGAACAAACAAATTCTTATGTTGAGAATAAATTAAGATTAACAACACAAACAAAATTGAAAAGAGAAAACATGAAAACGACACATGATGCATGGCAATTAAACTAAAGTCAAATTAAAACAACAACGTACTTCCAATGAAGATCACCGGCGAGAAGGAGATCATTTTCAAAGTCCTCATAAGCAATAAGGTAACCAGGGATGGCATTTGTTAGATCAAGATCACTCTCCTGTACTGACTCCAGCCCTGCGTTAATATCCCCTGCATCCACAAACATTTGCCTGAGAGTCCTGGCCAGGCTATGGTAGCTTGCATGTTTATGCAGGTAGATTCTTTGGCAGATGGATCGGCCTTCAAGAACAACTGTCACAGGAGGGATAACGGTGGAAACAAGATCATCATCGTCAAAACCAGGGAAGGTTTTAGGCTTATGATCCATGAAGGATAAGGAAGAAGGTGTTCTAGGGCTGCTGCTGTTCATGTTATTGGGGAGACGCCTGATCTCTGACCAGCTCCTTTTCAATGACTCTTGCCTCTGTTGAGACTCAAGACTGTTCATGCTTGTTGGGTTTCTTTTTGCTTTCTGGCTATTTGGTTGGTAATTATGTTATGTAATAGGTAATGGAGAGTAATGCTTCGTCTTTTTTGGGTAACAAACTGAAAAGGGTTTGGTTCTTAGTGGGATTTATGTTAGAGAAAAGAGTGATAACTACGTGTGTGCATGTTTGAGTGAGGTAGAGTTTGGTATTTGGTGGCAGGGGGGGTTAACTCATAACTGGGTGGGAAAATTAAGAGAAAAGTTTTTGACAGTGTTGAACTACTACTACCTGCGGGAGAGAGGAACTAAGTGTATGTTTGTTGTGTTTGGTATGATTTTGGTGAACATATATATACAGAAAGGAGGGATCAGAGATTGGAGGAGGAGAGCACAAATGTCGGGGAAGGTTGATCGTGGTGGTATGGCAGGTGTCTGAAACCGGTTCTACTAATGGTGCTTTTTCTAATTTTCCTGTTTTCAAAGAAAATTGATGTCTTTTCTCCTAGTGCTACTAGCTACTTAATTTATTTCCAGGTACTTGAGTTTTCTTCCCCCAATGACCCTTATAACGAGGACTTGATGAGTTCACAGCTTTGCCTACATTTAAATGTTCACCTCCTCCCTCGGATTTGATATATAACCAAATTACTGTGTCCACCGCATCCTAATTTGTCATGTCATTGTTTTTAACCACAAAAGTCGTACACGACATGTATAAGTAACTATTTATTCCATTATGATATATATCACCCCAAATTATCAAATTGTACCATTAGTGTATGTTACTACATAATTGGCTATCTTGGCCGGTGAAAAATCCGGACTTTGAAAGCACCAAAAGGGTATTGTCGATCTTTTCTCGAAGGGAAAGAAAAATAATGGGCACTTGTACAAAGGGTTTTCAGCCGAAACTACTTGCTAGTACTATTTTAAAGTTTGTAAGCTTGTTTACACACTTAGCCAGATGAACTAGGCGACCCGTACGTTGGACTTGGGAGGGAAGGGAACGAGGGTATGTTTGCTTGCAAGTGCAAAAGAGGGTGTGTGTTTCTAAAATGTTATGCTAATAATTTGCTGTAATATTATTAATTATGATAAGTGGCAACTGGCATGCACGTCATATTACTGCTGGGAATCTATAAATAAACGATAATTATATTCATGGGGGATGGTGATAAAAATGCGTGAAGGAAAAGCTAGCTCTCTAGCTAGTTAGTTACAATATATTTAAAATTGTATAGATTTCAAGAAACAATTATTAATTAAGAAAAGAGAAGTCTTGTAAATTGAAATGCATGGGCGATGGGAAGGCGGACGACCGCGCTGCGGTCGGCGAACGCTATGCTTCATAGAGATTTGGGCGGTCGGGGAGCTCCAATTTCTTCTGTTTATTTTAATTACCGCGATAAAGCCCGACATATGAAGATTAAAGAACTCTAAATGCACAATTATCAAAATGATGCATCTTGATGGATCCAAATTCCAATCCAGAGTGGTAATTGATTAGAAAGCTTAATATCCATTAAGCAAGAAGTGTACAATGTTATAAAAGGCTATCTATACTAATAGGTCCAACAATATTGCACAATTCTTAATTAGTCCATTCTTAAGATTTTAAGAGCATTGCTGGGTTTTAAGAGGTGGACCATGTATAAGGATCAAGAACAAAAATATGGTAATGCATCACCTCTGAAAGAAAGAGAGAAGATGCTTAATGTGCCAAGTGTATTTAAACATAAGCATTGGAAAAATAGCTAGGAACTTCTTTTTTTTGGGTGTACACTAATTTAAAATGTATGTTAAAATTAGTTGAAATTACTAGTTAATATTAATCCGGATTCAACCAGAATTGGATACGATGAGTTTCTCAACAAAGTTTTTCTGCATACACAAAGATTCAAACCCGAAATTTCGTTTAAACCGAGCCTAACTTGTTTATCACTTGGATTAGTCTTTTCATATAGTGACTCTATAATCTGTCTGGCTTGTCGAACTGAGACACTCATTGTATCAAAAAAATAAATATAGTGACTGTATAGCTTAACCCACATCAACAAAAAAATAATTGGATCCACGGGCAAGACATGTTTAGGAGAAAGCCAAAAACCATCCACTATCAATTGATGTGATTGATTTGATTTTTGGAGCGATTAATATATGATGATGCAAAATCCAAGATTTCTTACAAAAAGATCAAAGGAGGCACCACTAGTTTTGGCACTAATATGGTACTGTACCAAATATTTTTTATTTTTTATTTTATAGACTAACATTGAGACTCGAATTCTTAAAACGACAATAATATCATTTGAGTTAGAACCTGTTGCCCCATTCCTTTAAAGAAAAAATTGTATTTGACAACTGATGACTTGATAAATTAATCCGAATGCATCAACTTGAACATCATAGCTGTTTTTTGGTTTGCGCTAAAATTTGTAATGTTGGTGTGATTTTAAGTCTGGAATTTTCTTATAATTTCTGGAAAATCTTTCGAGAAATTAGGCCCAACCCAAATTGGGCTAACTAATCATGTTTGATATTCTCCTATGAATGGACAATAGTGGCAGGGCTTGAGCCTTTTGCAACTGGGCTCATTCTTCAATGGGCTTTTGGCCCAAAACATCACTAAACCGCTTTTCCCACAAAATCTGTATAAAAACAAAACAACCACCCCTTGCAATTTCTTTTCCATATTTCAGTTGTCTCACAGAGCTCTAAAACCCTAATCCTCTGCCTCGACGCCCAGCTCTTACTGCTCGCTCTAATGGCTGTAAGTACCTTCTTCCATCAATACTCTTCTGGGTCTTTCGTTGAGGTTCCTTTTCTTTTACCATAAAGTTTTTTCATGGACTTCTAATTGTTTTTCTAACGGGTTTTGCGGGTTTAGGGTTTTTCTTTACACTTGTTTTTAGAATTTTACTCTTACGAGTAAGGGTTGTGTTTAATTTATGGGTTATGTTGAATGTTGCAGGCCATTCCTGTAAACCCGAAGCCGTTCCTGAACAACCTGACTGGGAAGACTGTTATTGTCAAGCTCAAGTGGGGAATGGAATACAAAGGCAAGTTTGATCCCTATCGTATTTTTCTTTTTTTGAGCTATTGACGTAGTAATTTTTGCTTAGGGTCCTTACTTTTGTTTTTGATTGGTTGGCTTTTCAGGTTTTCTTGCTTCCGTGGATTCCTACATGAACTTGCAGGTACTATTTTCGCTTCCTATGTTTCTGAAATCTGGTTAAAGCAGATTTGGGATGTGTTTTTTCTTAACTCAGTTTTGCAGCTGGGAAACGCTGAAGAGTATATTGATGGGCAATTCACTGGAAACCTGGGAGAGATTTTGATCAGGTACATTACTTTTATGCAAGACTATTTGAATGCCCCTGTTCTCTTGTTAGAATTGTGTGTTTTGTACTTGTTTTTTGTTCAGTTTGTGGTGAAGTGGTGGGCTTATCCGCATTCATGGATATATTTAGTAAAGTCAGTTTAGCGTTGGGCTGTTGGCTAAAAACAATACTATCATTGTAATCTTTTCCTTTTACTTATCTTTCTCCTCAATTCAATTAGGCAAGCCCAGCATCTGATGGAAAAGTGTTAGTGAGACGAGAAATTAAGTATACCTTTTGTTTTCCTTTAAAACCAACAATGTGACCCTTTGGTTGTAATTTGCGTATGGATATTAGGAACACAGTTGACTTGTTCTCGTAGATGTTTCTGAATTTGGCATTATCTTGTAGCAGAATGGTAACCAGGAATACCCCTTTACTGGATGATGTCCGTTCGTACTCCAATGTTCTTGAACAGATTGGTAGCTTACTTTTACTTATGGCAAATGTGTGAAGTGCGAGTGTGTTAATGAGGAATGCAAACTTGATAATGCCAATTTAAGGAAGATGCTTGTTACTGGAGATTAAAATAGGCACTTGTGGAGTTGCCCTGTTGTAGTCAAAAGTAGTTTGCTTCTTGTTTACAAGGCATTAAACTAGAATATTAGAATCTATGCCCATGGTGGAATGGCTGGGTGATGAATAAAATAGTGAATGCTGTTATACTGAAGTTGCAAAAAGAATCTAGTTGGTGAGGAAATTTTGCACAAGGTCCTGGGTTCAATCCCTGCCTTGTGTATGAGCTTCTTGGGTTGTTAGTCCCACAGTGTAATATGAAGAAAAACTTCCCAATATTACCATTTAGCAATCAGGTTTCTACCCCCCCGAAAAATACTGTTCATGTTCATTGTGAACTTCAAACCTTTTGTAAAAAACCCCTGTACACCCTGTAGTGCTCTCGTACATAATTTCATGGGAAACATCCATCGCAGCTTAATTATCAGTATTATCTTGAATGCTTCTGGATCACTTTCTATACGTCAGTGGATTTCTAGTCTTGTTATTACTGTCTTGTCTGTATATGATCTATAGATATTCATCTCTAGTTGAAATAACAGAGCTGTATCCTGATTTTTATTAGCTCTAACAGCAGTTTTAAGTAGTATTAGTTATAGGAATTTATTTTGTCTTAGTCATGTACTGCTAACATTGATGGACTGGTATTTGTGTAGCCTCTAGATGTGTCTCTCTGAACTTAAGTGACGCAACTGTGTCTAATGTTTTGAAGCAGAAGCAATAGCGGGGTGACTGTGGTAGGATGAACTTATATTTCCAATATTCAACAGTTGAGTGCACAAAATGTGACCCCTTGGAAGTTTTTTAAGATTGTTGGCTAGAAATCCTTCGCGAACTTATGCATTTTGATCCTCACAGCTGTTGTATTCTCAATTATGCAGGAAATAAGATGACATCAGTATGTATCATTATCATTAGTAATTACAGTGAACAAGCTAGGTCCTGCAGAGTGGGAAACCAACCGTTTACACAGCATTGATCAATTCTTATCTGCATTGTATGCAAAAGTTCAGTATGATTTTAGGCTTATCTCCTGCACAAGAGTTACCTGATCTTTCTTGTTCTCTGTATGCAGATGCAACAACGTTCTCTATCTTCGCGGAGTTCCAGAAGATGAAGAAATTGAAGATGCAGACCGCGACTAAGAACTACTGTTGGGCACGAAAGATCATGTTGTACTAAATAGAACCCTTGGTAGTTTTCATATCTTGCTTTCAAGACTTGTCTGCTGATTAATTCTCGTATTATAACTAGAGAAATTATTATTCAGCTCTGATGTTACCAAGGAACGGATTAATGGCCAGATTGATGGTTTCCTAGATCTACTACGTCTCTTTTCCGGTAGCATGTTTAGATTTTGTTGCGTTTTAGTTTTCCAGTTTTTTTTCAACATACAAGTAACAGTAGCAAGATTGCAGGATATGAGAGACTGGTTGGCTGTTCCATTGAGACAAATCCATGTGGAAATCTTTATCGGTACAGATGCATTTGATCCCCTCCTTAATACAATGATAGGCAGTAAGTGTGACGGAATCCCACATCGGAAAGGAAGGGGAAGGTCTTGGGCCATATATACAGGGGTGCTGCACACCCCACTAGGTTGACCTTTTGGGGAGAGGGTAATGACCCCGTGACAGTAAGATTATCAGTTCCTTATAACTATTTACTATTTCCATTGAAAGGGAGTTGTGACAGTGGCTGCTACTGTGGTGATTTCATTCAATCAAATCACCTTTTGATGCGGAAACATCTTCTATTGTTTTGGTGGCGTGAATAATTTGGTGAGATTAGGGGGGGAATTGGTAAGGACATGTCGACCCTGGCTTTCTAGAATATGGGTCACGGTAGGCCTAGGAGCTGTCTCCATGATCATCCTGCTTTTATTTTAGTGGCTCAGGGGCTATTTAGTGTCTACTTACCACCGCATTGTCTTGTTTCCTTTCTGTTTGCAACCTTGTATTTCTTGGCCACAGATTAAGGATTGTAGTCAAGTCAGGTTCTGAGTGATCTGTAGATTCATAATTCATTTCAAATGAGGAGTATCATGGCACAACGATCTTTCGTTTCTTAGGGAAAACGACTGCAGAGCAAAACATTACATTACAGGTGGACAAAGCAAAACCTCTAACTCCATACTTGTGGAATTCACCTAGTTCTAGTGCTGGTCTGCAACGATACGTGTGGAATTGACTCCGTCTTAGTGGAAACGACACTAACGCTGACGCAGCCTTTGTAGTTTGTTTTGCAAATTACAAGCAACGCAACGTATCAAGATTCAAGAAAACGAAATATATTGGTAAAAAGCGTGGGCCAATTTCGCGTTTAAGCCATCAGCTTTCTAACAAAATGAGCATTTTTGTCGTATATTTTTTTTCCCTTGTTGGTTTGTGCTTTTGGTAGACGCAGTTGGTGGATGCCCTGGTGCCTCCTAAAGAAAACATATAGGCCCAGTATCCCTCCCTCGTGTGTGTGGTTCTGAAAACTTATGATTATGCTGCTGCTATTGGCATAATTTAAGGACGAATAAACTGAGTATGATCCAAGGAAGACCATAATCAAACGCAGTTTAGTCTTTGTGGTTGTTGGCTTATTACTTGTCCTTCAATCACCTAGAGTCATACATAACTTGGCCATAAAAAAGACACTCGTACATAACTTGAAGAGTGGTAGCCAAAAGGAAGGATAGACAACGAAAAAAAAAAAAAAAAAAAACAGAGACAAACATGTAATCTAGCTAACACTATATTTCTTCACAATCTAGCCTTATCTTTTACAGGAAGGCAAATAAGGTCTAGAGCCTTTTTCTTTTTCCTGACGACAAAACTAGAAATATTATTTTTTGTATATGGTTGAAGTTTAAAATTCTACCATGGCTAAGGCTCCCTTAGTTTGGGTATTTGCAATTGCTTCTGCAAACTTCCTACGCAATCATTAAATTGACCTCATTTCTTTTGTAACATCCAAAAAAAAAAATTAACCTCATTTTTTAATGGAATGTAATCTCCTCCATCTCATCTGTAGCAAAAAAGTTCTCGTGCCTTTTAATTAGTGATTAGTTCCATTTCCTTATATTCTGAACTGCCAACTAACTATGCTAGCATGTGTGATAAATGTGCAACTTAGTGGTTTGCCTACCGAATTAAATGTTTTTTTTTTTATTACCTCAATCCATGGGTGCCCACAGGTATTTGTTTATCCAAAAGAAAAGGGACACCCACAGTTTTGTGTGTCTCATGCCCCATACGTTGTATGAACTTTTTGCTTGACGTGGTCGAATGGTAGTGAACTGTTCTACCAGTGACTGAAAACAATTTAAAATATTTGGGTCCTGGCATTTGCGAGCTTTATTTAATTTATAAAAATTGATCCCACCTACTTCCCGATTAGACTGCTAAAATTTAATCCACTGTCACAGAAATCTTTAGGGAGGGGAAGCTGAAGAGTCAAGGCTTAAAGGAATGAATGAATAACTAAACCTGCATTGCTTGCTTAAAAAAATGTTTAGGCTTGCAATAAGACCAATTAAATAACTTGCGGAAACTGACATGGGTGAATCAGAGATAGACCTAGTCCAATCTTTTTAGGGAAAAAAAGGAGCCGAAATGGAGTTTCAGTCTTTGATATGACCCAACAACGGGTCCATCATTTTGGAATAGATAAAAGTAGAGTAAGGGAGCGGAAAGAGCATAGAGTGACCGTTAATTTTAGTCATGGTATGGTTGGTTATTTTCGGTTGGCAATTTCTCCTCGTGTCTCTCCTATGACTTCAGCTACTGATCAATTCAATAACCCCAGATGTAGTTCCAGTGATGCAGTACTTCAGCTACTCATGTTAGATTCAAAGCGACCTTTGTGTCATTGTGTGTGTGTGTGGAAAGATACCTTATTCTGATTTTATTTAAAAAAAGAAGAGAAAAGTACCTTATTGCTTTTAAAAATTTAAATGTTTGGCATATTTGACTCTACCGATAACTTTTTGTTCTTCAAATTGTTATCATTCATTATCACGTGTTGTGTTAGTACATATGCGCTGGTATCGTGTACTGCTTAGATTATTTGTATGAAACAGGACATTTGGCACAATCAAAATCTTGTATGGGCAGGACAGTTGCCGAACTGAAACATGCGGTGACAATTCACAGCAATAAATAAGAAGCTGAAATAGGCAAGGCATGGCTGTAATAATAATTTCATATTCCACCCTAACCTTACTGTCATCAAGATATTTTTTTTTGTTAGTCCATAAAATATCCACAGCTTTATCTGTCTAATGAATCCGAACAGGGATTTCTATCTACATAAAGTCTCCAACTCGTGATCTGCTTCAAGGAAACAGAGTTAAGACTTAAGAGGCAACCCATGCTGGTTGATTCAGGATAACTTTACGCCGACCAGATTAATGCCGCCTCTAGTCTCCAATTATGTACCAATACCATGTTTGCTTCTTGGGAATAAGGAAGCCTGGCACAAACAAGACATACCTATCCTTTCGAGTTCCCACCCGGTAAGACGGCATGTTTGTTTGTATTTCATTCTATTAATAGGGGTTTGGCCATAAGGGTAACCTAAGGCTGGCTGGCTGGCTATAAGGAGATACTAACAGTCAGGCTTGGCTCTTCACTCACAAAAAGCTTAATCGGCCACTCCTCTGCCTCTAAAATTGGTAAGCCATTCTTCTACGGGGAAAAGGGAAAAAGAAAATATCGCTGCAAAATGCACGGTTCAAAATATACGTGCTATACTACTATTATATCAGGGTCCCTCTCCAACCTGTCCTTAGTTGTATTATATCATGTTCAATAAAAAAATCTGTCTTATATCCGCTCCTTCTCTTCCATTTCCTTCTCCCCTACAAGACAAAAATGTCTACACTCTACTTCACTATTACTACTTTTCTACAACGTGAAAAGTGTGCCAGATTCCATTACCAAAAAAATCCAAACGCCATGTATCTTGTGGACAACAAATTTGTTCCACATCCCAAAAATATCACAAAAGTGAAGTGAAGAATTAGGTTGTAGAAAAATAGTAATAATAATAATGACAAGTAAAATTGTGGCGTGAAAGGCAGATCTGTAAATCGGAATACGAAATGGATGAAGGGAGCAGGAATAAGAGAGAAAATTCTATAGCACGTAACACACTTGAATTATACAAGTAGAAACAATTACACACAGGGGGCCGTAACAATTGTCTGTCATCTGACTTATGAACCATTTTTGTTGGTTCATCCGAGGAAAATTTGAGTCACAAAGACTACTACACCTACTAATAATACTGATTATTTATGTATAATATATGAATTACAAATAAAAATTCCTTCTTGATGATGGCAGAGAAAAAGAATCATCCTCGGTGTTATTGATAATAACACGTTCCATAGCCTTTTTGAGGACTTTTTGTAGGCGAGGAGGCTTAAATATTTGGTATCTTACAGTACTCCTGTGATTCTACTTCACCGCAGCCTTTTCTTCGGTTCTACGGGAGAGAAGTGGGTTCATCACCATACGTCACGCAGGTATCTGCCATTCATTTGCAGATTCTTCACCATCGCCTCTGCCTTGGAGCTATCAAGAGATCCCTACATCAACAAAGAAATTGCAAATGGTTAATAATGGGATTTGAATCTGACACCAGTATAAATGTCACCCAGCTCTCAAATAATTGAAAGAAAGAGACGTCAACAAAGAGACAAAGGGGGCGGTGGTGGCGCTTTCAGACACCGTGGAAGGGTTACTTCAGTTTCACTATGTCGCTTGAACTTCCAAATATTAAAATATAAAGAGCGAATACAGATTGGGGTGTGGTAGGTAGCCACATGCAATAATAACTAGAAAACAAAACCAATATATAAAGGTGGTCTAAATCACCAACAAAACTGAGCGTGACCAGTTGGTATAAATTTGTGTGGGGGAGAAAGAATGTTGTAGCCAAGTATCCCGTCAAAAGAGAGATTGAGGGAGGAGAGCAATCTGTGGCTACAACTTTTTAAAGCATATTGCCCAAACTAGGGAAGCAGCAAAGTAGGACAACCACCAAATCCTCGTGAATTAGAATATTAGAACATACCTGCTCTAGCGCAATAGTGTGCAGAGTTCTGTGCACATCTCTGGCCATGCCTTTGGCATCACCACAGACATATATGTATCCTCCTTGAGAAATCATGTTCCAGATATCGGAAGCCTGGGAACAGAAGATAGTAATTAAAGTTCATCAAAACTTGAAAAAAAAAAAACAAATAGAATAAATGTCTTGATCTCTTATCAAGCTTAGTAGGTGAAACAGGTCTAGTACCTGCTCCAACATCTTATGCTGCACATATTGCTTGGTAGGTCCCTCACGAGAGAAAGCCACAACTAGTTCTGAAAGTGCACCACTTTCAACAAAGTTGTTGAGTTCATCTTGATAGATGAAATCCTGCAGAAATAGCGCGTGCTAAATCAGACTTTAAAAAATTAAGGACGATTAACTCTCTCGTCCACCTACAACCACAAAGCAATCTAGAATTTGCGAGATATACTTACCATCTTACTATTTCTGCAACCAAAAAATAATATAGAAGATCCCAATTCTACTCCATCTTCTTTCAAGGCTAATCTTTCCTGAAAAGGGTATCACGTGTAAAAGATTATTTTAGCTTATTTCAAAGAAAGATGGCCAAGAAAAAAAGGCTGAACGTCAGTTCTACAAATCAAACCTGCAAGAAACCCCTGAAAGGAGCCAAACCAGTCCCAGGACCAATCATAATGATAGGCACTTTAGGATCAGCAGGAAGTTTGAAGTTCGATTGCCGAACATAAATGGGTGCCCAACTGCATTCGTGGCTTTTCTCCATGGGCACTGAATTCTGCAGGAATAAGCAAAAAGAATTGAGTTAAAATTCCTACAAAACTATTATTTGAACATATACAGAATTCCATAACAATCAGCTTGAGAGGATAATGAACATGTTCTAAGACATATGAATATACTTTAACAGTGTCAAATAAATAATGTTCTAAGCATATCTTGAGTTTTTGACATTGTCCGTAAAAATCTATATCAGGAACATTCTTCCCCTACAATCCCCTTCACAGAGATTTTTCTTCCTATAAAATTCCAATATGAAAAGAGCCAAAAAAATTATAAGAAATACCTTCATCCAAGTAGAGCACACTCCCTTATGAATACGTCCTGTTGGCATTTTCTCATGGACCAGTGCACAAGTAACATGAATTCTGTTCGGTACCATCCTGCACAACATAGTTTCAGATAGTAAGCCCACATAAGTGCTTGACAACAGGGGGGGGAGGCAGTTCTATTTCTTTCTCAAAAAGCTAAAGCTCTCAATTTCAAGCATCTATTCCATAATTCCATGAGATTGCTCATTTTGGAAAAACGCTAATTGAGGTTGAGTTTCCAAATATATAACAAGCTAAAACTACATATATCCACCTTGGAGATGATGAGATGGAGTAGTATCGAGGCTGCAATCGCGGAGCAACTGCAGCAAAGAATACACCAAGTGGAGGCCTGGCTGATGGGAATTCAGCCAAGACCTCAAGAAGGCTTCTCTGACTTGCAACCATCCATTGTGCATATTCATCCTGTACATCACCAAATCCAAAGATTATTACATGAAAAAGAAACGGAACAATAAACTTCATAACAAAATATATGTAAAATTTACCTTCCCAGCAGGTGATGCAAGATGCCTCAGTCGATCAGCTTCCGTTGGATCAGTAGCATGAGCTGCTAAAGCAAGTAAAGCAGACTGGAAACCAGAAACATGAGAGGATCAGTTACTTGAAGAGTAACAAATAAAACACAAAATCAATCTCCAATGAGAGGTTAAGTGTATGTCATCAGTCCAAGAAAACTGCTAACCTTTTTGGGTGAATTCAAGAGATCAGCATATCGAGTTAGAGCTGTTCTCAAGGTGCATGCTGGGAAAGGTGGTGGCAAGGAGCTTCCGCTGAGTGGAGTGCCATCCTCTTTATCAGAATGGATGGAGAAGTAAGTATCGGGTGACAAACCCAACAGTTTTAGGGCTTCCTCAACGGTTTCCTCTAAATTCTCACAGTATACACCAACATGATCGCCAGTTTCATACCTGAGAGAAAATAGTTAAAATGAGTACCCGTTCTGTTTGGACTGCATAAACCCATCATGTCTTTATCCCGCTAAAAACACATGATCATCCCCAAAAACAAAAATTAAAGAACAGGATATTATTATTAGCAACTGACCTGAGTCCAGTGCCAGAAATGTCGAATTCTAAATGGGTACATGAACGATCAGATGCAGGAGTATGAAGCTCTCTTCTCACAACGACATTGGACCTTCAGTAATAATAGGACATATTTCAGTAAAAAAACAAATAATGACTTACATAGAAGATTAAAAAAGGAACTTGTTTCTCTGATACCTGCAAGGATGCTGGGAATCATAAACAGCATGACCATTTGCATTACTCCAGTTATCATCTTCTAGTGGTGCATCCTCAGGGTCATAAAATACAACACGATATTCCAACACAGCGGCAGTGTAAGGAGTGGAAACCACATCATCTTCATCGCAAAGCAACTGATCCAACTCTGGCCACAATGACTCCCTCCTGCAATAGCAGAGATAAAAAGAGGGAAGCACATCACATATCTACTATACACTACTTCAATCTTGTGATAACATAGAGAGAATCAAATTGTTTAAATACCATGCAGAGAAGTCATCTTCAATGCATTGGTCATCATCTCCAAGGCCCACAGGAACGAGGCGCTTACCTCCTGAAAATGGAAAAAGAAAATACCGGTAACGGGAAGTACATCAATTATGTAATGATGAGGAAAAAAAAATATTAATGGGCACCTCACTCCACAGAACATCTGCTTTAAAAGAATGAGAGAAAAAGTCATTGGCAAAGTAACGTGCATATGATAAATGATGCAAAAGAAGTGCAGGCAACCGTATGTCCAAGAGCATAGAGCATTAACTATGTTTGGCTCAATTGTAAGCGAAGGCATTTTCCTCTGTTAATCAGAGAGCATTCTCAGAAGGTAGAAAATGCATCACTCATTCAGAGCCATTTTTATAACTTGAGCACTACTTCCTGTGGTGGCATTTGCAAAGCCACAGGACACGGGACAAACAAGCACAGAAGTCTACTGAAATAACAAACAATGCATTTCAGTGGTGGCATTTGCATAACCACAGGACACATGACAAATAAGCACAGAAATCTACTGAAATGAGAACTACATTTCAGTTCTTGCAAGCAAAGACATTGTCCTCTGTCATTCCACACAATCTTCTCTTGCAAACTATTTAGGGATTTTAAAAGAGAAGATTTACAATTTAAATGATCACCCGTAAAACTTATATCAAACGCCGCTATTCATGCGCTGTCCAGTAAAACAGATGAGAACTGATTCTACACTGGAAAGTACAAAAGAAAATTCAAAAGCATACCCTGTGCAGCGAAGACTTCATCTACCTCCTTAGCAATCTGTATCAAGAACACAAAACATGAGATTGATCAGATGAATGCAATCGGTAAAATGAAAAACAGGGAGGGGGGAGGGTGGGGTATTGGGGGCAATAAAATCAAAGGAACAAAAAAACTGGAAAGGAATTTCATCCCATACCTTATTAAAATGCTCGTATTGCCTATTTCCAAGGCCGAAAACTGCGTAAGTCAAACCCTTAAACCTTTCATCATTATCTTTACCCTACACACAAACAGACCAGTCAAATTCAGCTCCAACCACCAACCAAATTAACACTACCACCAAACACCAAACCAAAACTAACCTCCATGAACCATTTGTAAAACCTCGCCGCATTATCCGTGGGCTCACCATCTCCATATCTATATAGCACGGCCAAAATCAATCTCCAGACACAAAACAGAACAAGTAGAGAAATCGAAGTATAACATCCCAGAAGCAGAAATATATACTTACGTAGCTAAGAAAAAGAGAGCCAGAGACTCTTTCTTGAACTTCTCCTCGTACTCTTCGTCCTCCGCGGCATAGTCATCCTATCCACAGCTCCAAATCATTAATTTCCCAAAATCAAGAATAAAATTAAAAAAATCAAACATAGTTTATAAAAGTGAAAGTCAAAACTCACCAAGTCAACAACTCTAAATACAGCTTTCTCGTAGCGAGCTTTTGCCTCCTCAGCCAAAGCCTGCAAAATTTTTTAAAAAAATTAAACCAGAGAACTTCAGGCGGCCCATGCACAGCTAACTAAGCGTAAGCCTTCCCGTACCTTAGCGAAACCTTCAGCCGTTCCGGTTTGGGTGCCGAAGAAGACGGTGACCTTCTTCTTCCCATCGTCGACCTCCACCTCGAGCTTCTTCTCGGCCGCCAGGGGCTTGGGAGGCACGAGGAGCTTAGGAGGCTGGGAAGCGGCGGCGTTCGCCCTCCTCCAGACCAAGACGACGACGCAGCCGATGAGGACGGCGATGGAGGTGGTGAGGATCATGACGTACTCCCGGTTCTCGAGGATGACGGAGGCGACCTGGGCGCCGGCGGAGTCGGAGGACACGTTGGAGGTGTCCAGCTTCCCGCCCTTGATCAGAGCGGTCATGAGATCGAGCGGCGAAATCTTCATCGAGCTGGCTGATGATTGCATGCTTAACAGCTTAATTTAGTAACTAACTCCGATTAATTATTCCACTAATCTGTTGCAGTAACCGAAACGGAGCCAAACAAGGAAGGATTAGAGGACGAAGAAGAAGAGGAGAAAGAAGCAGAAGGGAGATCTCTCTGTGTAGGTTTGGTGTGGTAAGTAGAGGAAGATGTGAGAAAGACAGAGAGAGTTTCCCTGAGAGGAAGGGTAGAGGGGGAAATGGCAGGGGATTAATAAAGGGGGTGGAGGGGAGAGGTGCAACGCCAACGCCTACCAAACCAGACTGGTCAAACTCACCTAACACACCCTTAACCATGGTTAAGCAAAGGCCCAGTCAGTAACACTGTGAAAAAAAAAAGTTAACAGTGGAAGAAGAGAGCAGTATTCCCGCTCTGTGGTGATTTTTTTTTTAATTGGGTAGGGAGGTTGATTAAATTATTTAATGTTAATTAATCTACTGGGGGATGGGAAATTCCACTGGATGCCCTTTCCTGTCTTTTTCCTTGGAGGGAATAATTACGAGTAAATGCTCCCGCCTGTCTTTTGCAAATAATGCAGATTAAAAAATGATTTTCCAAAGAATTCTTTGTTTCGGGACTTGGAAAATACTGCAGGTGCAGGCGAGAGATGAGTGTTTCCTTTTTTTGACGCCTGCAATAACCTTATCTCACATTTGATCTTTGTTGAAAGATGATTACATAGATACGTTGAGTTTGCTTGCCTATTTATTTCTTGAACTAGAGAAATAAAAAAAATATATAAATGAAGGGAATTCTTAAATATATTTTGTTAAAATCAAAGAAATTTTTTTTTTGGGAAAACAATGGTAAGATTTTGTGTGTGGGAAGTGTATTTTTATTGGAGGACTATAATTTCCATTGATGTTGAGAATGTGCTACGTATATATTAAGTTGATATACCTCACTAATAATTAATTATTATGTCAAAGTAAATTTATAAATGAAAATTCTCTTAAAGTTTTTTTTGTTCCCTTCTTAAAATATATATTTTCCTAATTTAAAGTCTATAATTTAAAATTTGATGTCATAAAATTTTATTTAAATATTAACTAATTATATATATATGCAATGCCTACTTATATACTAATTAGTGGGTAATTATGTATACTAACCCCATGTCTATCTTAATACTTACCTCATGACTTGAATTTGCCATTGTATGCTTCTTATTGTGAGAAACCAAATATGATGCGAGGAAGGAGAAGAAATGAAGCAATTAATGTTGATATTTTAGTTGAGATATTTATTAGCCCTTATAGCTAGGCCAATTGCTAAATGATCTAACTTTTTTGAGAATTTCTAAATGATCTAACTTATGTGAGTGATGATGATCATAACTTCTTATACATCACCCATAGAAACGAGAACTCCAAAACGGCAATCGTGGCATGCTCTATAGCAATAGCGTGGCCTATTCTACATCAATAGTTCTGACTCCTGAGCCAGCTTTTGATGCAAGCTTAGCCAAATGATCACCGCATACAGAGCAATGACTTGCATAACCAAACGAATTTGGTAAATGTTTCATCAATCAATAAATTCCATCTAAAGCTTGTACCCATTTTAGCAAAGAAAATAGGTGCATTATTTTGGCTAATTAAACTTGCGCCATAACAGGCTATATATGTTGTAGAATAATAATCCCCGTTTTCTGTTTGATAGGTGCAAGTATATGTTACTAGCAAGTAATTGCCGCCTTGGAGGTACATTGCTTATGTTTTTTACGCAGCAGAAATCCTCACTGTAGAAAAAAAAAGAAAATTATTTGTAATCCTCACATTCATACATTGGATGATCATCTAACAATGAGGCTAATGCTAATATAAATATCTCGAGCATTAATTGCTTCATTTATCCCCCGCCTCCCCCCACTCTACTTCCTAACAAGATCGAGTTGAAGTTTGTCAATAATATAGTTTCAGATGCGAAGCATTTGTCAATAAAGTCAATAGGAAATTATATACAAAGGCACCTTATTTTGAACTGACAGTTCAGTTTAGTTTAACTAGCTACAATGTATTGCTTTGAAAATCTAACGTTAACGTCTATGTGTGTAATACCATGCATCTTGTCACCAACTTACCACGGAAGACGGCATCAGCCGTGAAGAAATAGCAATTCAAAAATTAAGACTAGCTACTAGCTACTTGTCTTTCACTCTTTGTAGAGGGAAAAAAACTTGTCCTCAACGACCTTTACCCAATATCTCCATCATCGAGAAACAAGGGACAATAATGGCCCCTTTTAAGGCTATTAGTCTCCATTAAAAGGCAAAGGCATTGTCGGCTACCGTCATCTGGGCCTCTATTTCTGGTTCCCGTCAACAGGTGCCACCAAATTTCTGCAACACGTGAAGATGTAGACGCCAGTCTGTGATTCTTGGTGAATTTTTTGTTCCCAAAGAAATGATTTGTTTATTGAGACAACGGGTGCCGATTTTTTACCTGACATTACTTATATTGTCTCCATTTGGAAGTTAAGCTTTAGTACGTGGAGTAATTTTGACCAGGAGGTTTAGGGCCAGCTGAGTATCCCCAATAATTGATTGAGGTTGTCATCCTTCAAAAAATTCATGAGAATGATGTGTTAACATGGGAATTTCTTTGCACTGGCTGCGTCACTCATCCATATCATAATATTTGTTTGAGGCAGTGGATGTTCAAGGGAAACTTTTATGTTCGATTAACATATTGCTGCAACCAATTGAGATTGGTCTAACAATGGAAATTAAGGTGCCAGTGAGTAGTAGTAGTGACATTAGTGGCAACAAAACGGTATTGCAAGAGGCATGGGAAGTCAGATCTGTTGTTTATACATGAATTATAAAATTTGGCCAATTTAGTCTAAACCCAAAATTGACTTTCTATTGTCAACAGTCAGACAAAGACCGGAACCAGTTTGACATGGTATGTTAAATATATAAAGAATACACAGCATACCATGTCCAATATTGACTTTCAATTATTCAAAACCTGTCTATCAAACCCTTGTGCAACATTTCTGTTTTAACATTAGTTGTTATATTATCATTGAAGTACATGATGGTTAATTAAGTTTTTATTAATTAAACACTTAAAAAGCTGTGTCAAAAGTTAGTACCGATTTTAACTAATTATAATGCACATTTAACCTTAAACTAAATTGATTTTCACAACTTATAGAAAAAATCTATGTATATTTTTAAATATAGGTGTCAAGTTAATTAAGTAAACACGTGCACTACAGAGATTATCTTTTAAAATTTGGTATAAACTTGATGCAAGAGAATTTTAAACTCCACATACGTCTAGGATCCTGGAAGTTCGATTGCCGGCATCACTTATTTTATTTATGCTGTCATGACAGCTATAATATATTGTAATTTTCCAGCCAGTTAGTATAAGTCAGCCAGTCGAATCAATTGTGACTGCTACGTGTGTATCATTTTTGTTTTTAGTCGAATAGAACTCTTGCATTTTAATAGTTTTATTTATGCCAGATCTAGGAATGTTAGATCAACGTTGAGCTATAATTCCCATAAACTCCAATCAATGAAATCCCATAAATATTTTTTAAATCACGAAGTTTTACCCGATGGGATACTAATTAGACCGACAGCAATAGCATAAGTTTCTCTAACAATTTTATCCTCAGCTTAGACAAAATTTGTCGCAAACGTAATGTAAATTGTAAAGGTATTGTAAAGGAATCGTTTCAACAAGCATTATACGTACACAATCATGATGTCCTTGGAAAATCAGAGGTTTAATTAAGATTTAATTTAGATTCTAGCTCCGTCCTAATGGCATATTTGGTTTTATCGACAAAATCACTAATGCATGCAAATAAATCGGTCTTTAACTTGATTAAAACACGGATAATTCGTATTCTTCAGCTATATTGCTTAACAAAATTGGCAGTATATATATATAGAGAATCCGTGGGAAATTAAATCGGCATGGGAAAAAAATTAAACAATTAGCCTGCAATGACAGGAAACAAACAAGTCAAGAGTAGGATCAAACTGACGCGATCTACTTCGACATGGTACCACATGATATGACAGCTTTGTTAGAGTTTTTTTTTTTTAACTACTTTTTCTTTAATCTAATTATCTTAACTTGTTTTCTTTTTGCACCCCACTTCCTCTCCGTAGTCTATATGCTAGTACTTTATTTCACATTTACAACACGTGACATAAATATATCATCCTCACCCTGCCAGTATTTGTGGCTGGTGGCTACTGCTATAATATTTGTGGCTAGAGGTGCTTAATTAGAGGCAGATGCCTTCGCATCTACATTGCCATGTGACGAGAGCCCTCCACTAGTTCCAAAAGCTTTCTTTGTTCTAGAAAAAGATACATATATCTCCTGTATATTTGGGTTCTTCAGATCCATCTACCCTTTTTTGTTTAGAAGATCCATCTACCTTGTATTTTTGGGACTAACAGCAAGGGAGTACATCTATATATGCAGCATTATCAATTATCATATGTTTAAAGGATTAAATTGTTGCATTAATTAGAATACATAAGTAAAGTTAATCGGAATAACAATATATATCTATATAGGTCTTTAAGAAAAAACATTTGGATTCATCCGAGAAATGCATATGAATATAAAGTAGTGATTAAGGAAATCACCCTGCAAGCCATCATATTTAAACTTGGTAAAGTTTTGCACACCATGGCCGTTGACGGGGCCCAATTCGTAGCAAGAGTATGTATGTCAGTCCAAACTTGGTTCCAATTAATTCAACGACCTAGATTGACGAGTGGGGATCTTTAAAAAATTGATACGAGCCCTGATTTTTTTTTTCCGCCGAGGATACGAGCCCTGATTTCTTTTACAAAAAAGTTTAAAGAAATGATACAAAGTCCACGTTGACACTGGTCAAGAGAGACCGCCTATATTGTACTAAGTGGTAGATTAATTAATACTCCAAAAGCGAGCGTAAAAAATGGAGCTTTCGCTCTCCAGCAAACATGTGCGTCTATTTATAATAGAACTGAATTTTTTACTTTAAAAAAAAAGAATGGATGGTATAATTTTATTGTATTAGAAACTAATGTTTGCCGATTGCGTTCCATTATGGAGTATAGGATAAGAGATATTGACTTTTGAACAATGGGATCGTTCAAGAAAAACAATGACATGGTTTGTTTTTTTCTTCTTCTTTTTTTGTCAACAATAACTTGGTGTACATGTGATATCCTCTCATAAAGAAAAAGTTTGTATTCAATTATTAAAAACGAACGCAACACCGAAGCGACATAAGATAAATATCGACACAAGATCCTAGAGTAGTGATTATATATGACACTAACACTAAGATAAATATATACTCATTTTAAACATCCTAACAAATATTTGTTCCGGCTTTTTTTTCTCCTCAATATATATCCTGATAAATAAATGTAAAGTTGCCAACTCTGCGAGATTTTTTTTGTGAAAGAAAATTACTATATCATGGAAGGAACTTGAGAGATTAAACTTTGGCCACTCTTGGTAGTCACGTCACGTGGCCATATTGATCTGGCCCATACCCTATTTTCACATCTTTTCTTAATGTAAACACCATCGAGAAACTAAATTTGCATTCCAAGGGCAATATTGAAATGCCCCTAGGGCCTAATTTCTTTGTGTTTTCACCTTTTTTGCTTCAATGATTGGGTGCGGATTCTGCTGATACAAAACCCGACGCGTGACACTTAACATTGCCAAGAAAAAAGCAAAAACACCACGTCATATGCTTACACAATCAGCACATCACGGCACCATTTCTATTCTGAGGCACAGGATTGTCCACATGTGCATCATATGGGCGAGATGGGCAGCCAAAAATGATCAGATTTTTGCATGTGGACATATAAATGATCATCTAATTCTTTTTCCTTATACAGTGGATATTAATTAATTCCAATATTGAAAGTAGATGCAACATACGCACATGTATATGTGGAGCAGAACATGTCAACACTACAGCCAACGGGTGTGGAGAAAAGTTTTGGAAAATGATGTTACAAGCACGTTGCTTAAACCATCATGTACGAATTTATCAGTTGACATGTTTGAGTAAACTTTTTTATATTTAAGATGTATTTTTGTGTCAGTAGAGTATTTCCTCGTGAGATTTGAATTTTAGCAAAGCTTACATGTAAATTGGAAAAACAGATATTGAAAACGCAGTGGTCAATTGAGTGAAGTGATATCAACGTGGGGTTGGTTCAAGTGGTAAGCGATTTGGTTCTGCTTTAGTGAAGTCTCGGGTTCGAGTCCTTGTGTATGCAGAAAATTCTCATTGGGAGACTCACCCACCATATCCAGGTGCGCGACTCGAGTCGAACCGGATTAGTCAGGGCAAAGCTCCGGATACCGAATGGGAACCAAAAAAATTGAGTGAAGTGATTTTTTTTGCATGAAATAAAATAATTGTCAGTTGTTTTTGACAGAATAAAATTTGAAGGTCGTGGAAATATAAAATAGCATTGCATGAGACCAGTCAAGGCTGTTGGGGTAAATAAAATTTAATAGGAACGGGCAATGCTTGCCACTCTTGACGAAATAGTTGAAGAAAAGAGTCACTACCATATTCAAGGCCAATTCTCGCGTTGACCATCAGCTATTTGGTTTGAATTGACCAGGTGTACTTCTTATGAAAATGAAAAAAAAAAACAGAGGAAAAAACAAATTGTACTTGGTGCGGGCAGAAGGGAAACAAGGGAATTGTTCAATTTTGCTGCCTTTAAATCAATTACTACATTTCATTAAAAATGCTAAAAATTGACAAATGGACAAACTGGCTAGTCGTCGCCTTCCTGGAGTTGTTGTTTCTGTGTGGTAAGAAAATTGAAAACTAGTTCATTTATTATGTGTCTTCTATGCAAAGAGAAGGTTGGTCTTCTGCTGCCCTCAATCTGTCTGGTCTTGGACTGCCAAAAGAGTAGTGATATTATTATCAAGATTGCCTTGAAAAGGAAAAAGGAACAAAAAAGTTTGGAAATCTCATGGTTAAGAAGACCAAAGGTCAATTAAAGGTGTATTATTGGGGTAGAGAGATTTGCCGGGTCAATCTGTTTTTGGATGAGACACGCTTATGTTTATGGAGGTGTTAAATTTAATTTCGAATTTTTAGCAGCTGGACTGGACACGCATTTTTCATTACCCTCACTACCCCAACTACCAATCTCACCCTTTATTGACACAGACAAATTGGCAGATAAAGACCCCTCATTTCACTCATAGATTCAAGGTCCTTCAGCTAATATAGCATTAACTTATTCTATTGTTTTGCCGTCCAAACTTGATCAAATTGCCCGTAGAACATCATCCAAGAATCATTTTCTTGGATCCTCTCCACTCTGGTCCCTAACAAGTGGGGCAACAACGCCCACCAACCAGGAATTTGTACTCACTTAAAAAAGCCTTTTCAGGGTTTAATTTTTTTTACCTTTCAGGGAATTGGACCGTCAAAATAACTAGGCCGGTTTAGCTGTATGAAACCCAATTGGAAGTGGAAGTCAAAGAAGGTTGAAAATGGAGTCACAACTCAACCCAACACACGATGGGGCCATACTCCTGTTTCTGGACAATATGGGCCACTCCCTTTTCTGGTAAATTTGTGCCACTCCATTGGAACACCCATATCATTATGCATCCTGTCCAATCTCATGATGATTTATTAGTACAACTGAGCCCGGCCAACAGTTTGATCTATGCAAGCATAATAGAACATTTGTTGGGGGTTCATTGGAGGGATCATGGGATTTTAGTCTTTAGTGGGATAGAGATATGGATCACATGTAGGAAGAAAGAAAAAAAAAAACCACAGCTGAATCCAAGAGGAAAAGTGATTATATCAGGACCATAAACATAGACTCCACCATTACAACAGGAAAAAAAAAAATGGTAAAGGCGATGTTGATCAATAATATGGGGTAGACATTTTGTCCAGTGTTTTTTAGAAAACTAATGGCATATCTAAGATAAATTTTATGGTCGTGCTAATTAAGTTGTACAAATTGCATGTTTATTGAGTACTATATTATAGTTAATTAAGAATTTTAGGAATAAAAACAAAAATTAATTCCTAAAAATAGAAGAATGAACCGTTAATTCGTTGGAATATTATTTGTATCAGTTTTCAGGGTAATAAATGAGGGGTAGAACCGTAGAAGTGCAAAGGAAAAAGGAATGAGCTTACTGAAAACACGCGGCAGCTCGGCAACTGGGCTAGCTTGGGCTGATAATTGTCCGCCGTCCATTGCCTTTCTTATTGGGCTCTTTCTTTACTCTTTTTGGGCTTTGCCATATAGAATTTTGCTCCCAAATATAAATTTCTTTTGACGAATGATGATGTTGTGGGAAGAGACGATATAAAGTTACCCCAAAATAAGTGAACATGAAAATCATGGAAAACTCTAATTGTTATGTGCGTTTCTATTTGAGGAATTAAAGATCTTTATTCCGTCCCCGATGTTGCCTTCTTTCCAATGTGAATATACTAGCTGAATATACACCTCTTATGCTTCCATTGGGGTTTTGGAGAATTTTTCCAATCAGGTAAGGATAATATAATTCTTCAATCTCACGCAAGTACATCATTCATGAAATCTCTCCAGTATAACAACTCCACAACTGAAATAATGCTGTCAAAAGTCACAAGAAAATGGATGGAGCGGAGGTTAGGCGGGTCACGGGTGCGGATCCAATTGACGAAAAGAAAAAAAAATTGGAATCAAAGATTTCTAAATTTTAACAATAAGACAATTTTTTTTTTTTTTGTAGTGGGTTAGATAACACAATCTGGCATTTCCATCATTTCATGTGCTCGTGAAGCCAAGCAACCATATCAATCAATGACTAGGGAAATAGTATTACTTTTTTTTTTTTGAAAGCAAGCAAGTAAATTATTTGACCCATTCTCACAAAAGGAAAAATTAATTATTTGACACTTCTATATAAAAATCTAGTGGGAAGATTTGATAAAAAATCAAATATGTTTATGGGTTTAAAAAAAAAATTCTTAAAATCTGTTTACACTACCGGCAAAATAAAAGTCCCTGCTGAAAGCACCTGAATCCAATCAGCACTCGCCACGTCACAAATATCTTAAACAAAAACAAAAGGTAAAGAACTCGGTCAAAACGTACATCCACGCAGGGTCAAAAGTCAAAACCTTTTTTGTTTTTTAAAAAAGGGCACCAAAATCCAGTCCGTTTTGCCACTTCAAAATTAAAAATCCGCCCAGCCCATAACAGAAGCACAACGCCACCGGCTATTTTTAGATCTAATCCCTCCTCTCTCTCCCTCCCTGAAACTCCAAAAAAAAAAGAAAAAAAAGAAAACACACAGACATTCAATTCTCACACTCTTCACTGTATATACTATCCTCATCAACTGAATCTCTCTCTCTCTCTCTCTCTCTCTCTCTCTTTCATTTCTTGTCTCTCTTATTCTTTACAGTCACAGTCCACAATGCCACCAACTGACACCGACTTTGATCTCCGAGTAACCGCCTCTCCCTTTCTTCCCCCCTTTCTCTCTCCCTCATTTTCGTTTTCACTAACTTCCTCTCTCTAATCTCTCTCTTCACAGGATTCTCCTGCCTCTGCCTACTCGGTCGGGTCAGTTCTTCTCCTTCTCCTTCTTCGTTTCTTCTTAATTTTTAAATTTCCTTGAAAAATGTGAGTAATGGTTGTTTGTGTTGGGAGTGCAGAGACTACACATTCGCGGATGTGAGCAACTTGGAGCACTGTGCCAAGTACCTCAACCAAACACTCGTTACCTTCGGCTTCCCTGCCTCTCTCGATCTCTTCGCCACTGATCCGGTACCGTTTTGCTCCTCCTCTCGCCTGTTGTTTCTTAGGTTTCATTGTTAACAGGAGTTAATAGATTTCCTCTCCTCTCTTGTGGCTGTCGTTGTTGTTGTCGTTTAGGTTTCGATTGCGCGAACCTGCAATTGCATTTACTCTTTGCTTCAGCAGCGGCAGCGCGATGTGGAATTTAGGGAGTCTGCTAATGAGCAGAGACAGAGGTAGCGTTTCTTAGCGATTTGAAGTATTTTTTAGTGATTGATTTGGTTTAAACTCGTTTCGTGTTGGTTTAGTTAAACCGTTAAGTTGATTAGTTTCCGGATGTGCTTCATTTACACATTACAGACTGTTATCGGATATATCGAGATTGGAAGCCAAGGTTGAGAGGCTTGAGTCTCAGTTGCAGGCCAAGGATAGGGAAATAGCGACCATTACCCGAACGGTTAGATACTTGAATATCTGGAATGTGGTTATTTTAGCGGGAGGGTTTTGGTGTTTGCGTTGTTAATGTGTGGAGAGTTGTGTTTTATTATCAGCAAGCTAAAGCGACGGCAGGTTTTAAGGCGCAAATAGAAAAGCTCCAACAGGAGAAGGATGAATTTCAACGGATGGTTATTGGTAATCAGGTTAGGAAAGTTTTGAGTTGGCTTTTAGGTGTTATCCGTTGCTTTTTGTTTTTTGTGTGGCTGCTAGGAGCAGCAAAATGTATGCGTCCTGACTGAGTGTTCATGTGATGATACTTTGATGCTGTTAAAAGCAAGTGAGGACTCAACAAATACATGAGATGAAGAAAAAGGAAAAGGAGTACATAAAGTTGCAGGTAGAGTCCTTGCTTTTTTCTTTTGCTTGAGTGTTATTCTTCTAGTTTTGCGATGTTGTATAAATATGAAGAAGAAGGAAGCTTCCAAATTGAAAATGATTTGCTCTCACAGGAGAGGCTAAACCAAGTTTTGAATGAGAAAAAGAAGGAATCGAGATCAGGCATGGAGATAATGAATTTGCTTCAGGTACTATTTAGATTTGTAGATTGTTGTTTGCTTAGTCCTTCTTTGCTGGAACGTTGATATAATGAGGTGGGCTTCTTTAATGTGTTGAAATAGAAAGAAGGACGGCAGCGAGGAACCTGGAATGGAAAGAAAGCTGATAATGATTTCTATAAAAAGATTGTAAGTATGATGATTGACTTGGTTGAGAAACCTTTGGCCACTCTTAGGTACATTACTGACAATGGGTGACACACTATGGGCAGGTCGATGCCTATGAGGCAAAGAATCAGGAGTTGATGGCAGAAAATTCTGATTTAAGGGCATTGTTGCGGTCAATGCAGGTATGTTATTTCCTACCATGTATTTTCATCTTTTGTTACTGTTAATTTCTTCCATTAGTCTCCACTTGACTAATGGTATGTTATATGATACCATGCGTACATAATGCAAGAGTAGCTGATACTAGTTATGTGTGTAAGTGTTATTTAATGGAATGCTATATTTTTCCGTAGTTTGTGCACTTTAGTATTGGTTCTTGTCAAATATGTCTAAGATACAGGTGTCTGTGCCATTTCACTATTGTCAGCTCTTGTAAGTTCAGCTGCCAGCTGCGGCTTATCCCTTGTCTGCAGTGGGAGTTGCAAGGCCTAGGATATGGCATCACAAAAAAGATGGAATACTTAGAGTAGATGAGATTTTGCTAGGTCAGTGGATGCTAGAATACCACAAATTCGATACTCAGGATATATTTTAGAAGGCAATATGCATGTTAGTAATAGATTTGTCATTATGTATAAGGCATTATGTTTTGAATGGAATCGTTAAAGAGAAATGTCTATTATTTCGGTTGAAAATTTGTAATGCAGCTGTGGTGGTGATACGATTCCACGCTGCATTGTTGGGGTCTTGCATGCTCAATGATCCTGTAACAGTGTTGGAAATGCATTCCCTTCATAGTCACATGTGCTCGTATATGACGCTGCAGTATGCAATGTTTCCAAAGGGAAGATTTTTTCTGTGCATTGTATAATCTCAAAGGAGAAAATATGAGATATTTATCCAAGTATGAGATATATTTTTCCTCTTCAATAGATTTATTTGGCTTCACTTACATTTAAGGTGATATATTGTCTGTTATTTTTAGCTTTTTTCATATGAATCCCGCTCCTGAAAATAAATTCTGAATTTTGCTGGCATGCAGGTTGACATGCGCGATTTCTTGAATGCTCCTAACGGTTCCTCCAAACAATCCCTTGTTGTTAATGACAGACTAGAAGTTGATCCCTCACAGTCTCCTCTGGGTGGGAGAACGGTACTACAACTTGTCAGCAGTGATTTTATTTTGGGAAATGATATCTGTAGGCACTGAATTTTTAAACTAATTTCAGGATGTCTTTGACCTGCCTCTTCACATGGGTAGAGATCAAATTGAAGAGAGTCTCCGCACCAAAATGGCTTTCATAAAGGTATTTTCATATTTAAATGCGAGTTTGTCATTTTCAGGGATCATGGCCTCTTAAAGTTATTGATTACTTTTCTTTAAATGTAAAGGAGCGTATGTTTCAATTACAAGATGCACATAAAGGAGCTGAGGTTACTTCCGAAGCAACAGAGAGAGAGCTTGAGCTCGAAGCTCAACTTGTTGAAGCAAGGAGTATAATCCAAGAGCAGGTAATGTAATTTTGAATATCTTATGCATTTTTGTTCTTGTTCGTTCATTGCCTAGGTTGGATGAATTCCTACATGCGAGCTCTTTTACGGAGTATCTACTACTGGATTTTCATTTGGAAATTTTGTGTTCTAAATGAGCTGGTTGAAATTGGAAGAATGTGTTCTAATGATCTGTGCCATTTTTTTGTTATCATGGTTCTTCATGGTATTTTGAAGAAACAACTTCCAACATTTTGAGAAAGAGCAATTTCATTAATCCTCAATGATATAAGTACATAGTCATTTTCTTTGCAGTACATAGTCATTTTCTTTTCATTTTGTGTACGCTTAGCTTTTTGATATCTTGTTTTATTTCAGGCATCCATTATGTCTAAGCATCTTGCCAAGTCAGACAGGCCAAGGTATTCTTTCACTCAATATTTTGTTTTACAGACTAATAGATGTACTTTTATATGGTAGAAGCAGATACTAAATTACTCTTTCAAAATATCACAGGGAATCTATTATTTCATCACCTACCGAGGTATGAAGATTTATTTTTTTCTTGTGTTTCTACCAATATCTGCAGTGGTAGTTCAATTTTGAATTTTGATTTTCCATGTATATGCTACATCCCGGAGAGTGTATGATTTTTGAATTTCCCATGTATATACTATATTATTCAAGTTCTTAGTAAAACTTACCTATTCTTGATATTTTATATTTGGGGAAACTTGAACTCTTGAACTGAGGTTTTTAAGATATGATCCTGTAGGCTGTAGTACATTGTTGGCTTTTTGAATGATCAGTACTTGGATTCATAAAACTCGTTCTTAAAGAGTGGGTTCATTGTGGCCCTTGATTCTTTTTTTTTTCTAGGATATTTGTTCTTCTGATCCAGCCTGTGTGCTATGGTTTGCACTTGATAGACTGAATGCTAGTTTTTGAACGCTTTTAACTTTTTGATTGAAGCTAATAGTACTATTTAGCATAGCGAGTGCCATGGATGAGGGTTAGAAGATGAAATTAACATAATTAGATAACTTTTTTTCCTGTTTTCAGAAAGCTGTACTGTTGTATTCAGCTGGAATTTGCTTATAGATTTGCCTGTGCGGTTTTGCCCACAATAAAACTTGTGAATGGTGAGGTACAGAATGTACAAAGGAAACTGGAATTGAGAGTTTAGGTGACCAAAAGCCATTTCTGTTTTGTTGCTTGAGAAGTTGTACCCCGAGAAATATATCACTTTATTAAGGGGACATGGAATTAATTGAACAGCAGTAAGAGCCTTGTTTCATGGGTCAGCGATCTCACATTCTCTCTAATCTGTTTTTCAGGGAGTATGAAAATCACTGACTACTTGATGGCACCATCTTCCTTTTCGGCATCAAGATCGGTTGGGTTGGCTGCGGAGCACTGTCCATGGAAGCTTTCAAACGTGTAAAATCTTCAAGTTTAGGCACAACTTGACTGTTGGGTCGGCATCAAGTTTGTATAATTGTTCCCAACCCGAGTTCAGTGATGGTCTATTATGTTGTAAAACCTTCAAGCTTAGGCATAACTTGTAAGTCATAGCTGTAATGTAATTAGTGTCTAGATAAATAGATTGCCTTTGCTTATGTTGTATGATTCAGTATCATTTGGAGCTCATTATGCTTTAGCTTCTTGTGTCCTGTAGATGCACCTTCTGACTTTAAACTATCATAAATGCTAGCAGTGATATTCTGAAGAGCTTTATTTCGTTCAAGGTGAAGTTACTTCATACATGGGGCCTAAAGAACAATTTTGCAATGAATATTTGTCATCAGCAATCGTGGACGGACTAGTTACCTACTTGCTGAGCTCTTTCAGCTTTCAAAAACATGTAAATATGAATTGGCTATTAAGTAATGACCCTCTTGAAATTTAGCTGTACGTTGGTGACTATTTACTGCAACCGAACCCCGGTAGTTTACCTGAAAATGTGTTACTGTATACAAATATTGGCTTTGGAATGACTAATTGTTGGATAATAGTTGCAAATATTAATCTGTGCACAGCGCGATATCACATCAGAATTCAGACGGCAGATCTTTGCAGAATTCAGGCCCACAGAATTAAGGTCTCATGTCTCACACTAGTGCCAACCCCACACCTAAACCACATGTTTTTTCTTTTTGTAATTGTTAGTGTCGGCGTGCACTATTTTATGCTCTATGAATATTGTTTGGACCAGATCAAGCTAAAATTATAATTCTTAGTACTAGGGTATACCTTTTAGGATTAATTATATTTGCTACTTCCTTCAAAGGTTGTGAAAATGTCCAAGACAAAAAGTTTATAAAGAAAAACCTATTATCTAATCCATCGATCGTGCTAACACGATCAAATAATTATCTTTGCTTCATAGTTCATCCCTTTTTTTTTTTTTCTCGGTTGCAAAATCCAACAAATACTTTTCTCCTTCTAAGTCATTGAAACTTCCAATTAGACCCAATCATTATTAAGACAAGACACGATGACAATAATTCCAGTGATGAGCTTTATCTCCACGAGCTCTTTCTTGAGGTTTGTGACAAAAGTTCACGGAACCTTAATTGAAGCTGCATAATCAACACATACAGAAAGTCAAAACAATCAGAATTAGCCATGAGACCCTTTGAAGCTGCAAAGTCAACATAAACGTGGCCATACTGAAAGTCAAAACAATCAGAAGTGGCCACGAGATGCTGAGAGTTTTTTTTAATTCCCTTATAATTTGGTTGACAACCTATAGTTGTGGAAGCATATCATGGAACTTTGCGTGGCGAAATGAAAAGTTAAAACAAGAAGAGGGGAACATCAAAGTCAACTTTTAGCATGAACATTCATTGAATCAACCCCGAGGTGAGCTCCACATGTAGAGAGATTCGGTCTTTTACAGTAAGAAATAGCCCGTTCATGTGGTGTTTCTTTTGACAGACATTAATCCTTGGTGATTTCTGGATTAATGATGTACCATTTTGTGCATCTTTGGTGATTATAGTTAAGCTCCGAAACAAGAGAAAAGTTCTCTCCTGGGTGACGTGTGTATAGGGTAGCTATACCAAGGTCCTGTAAGTTTGTATAGGGTAGAAAAGAAGAATTGGCCATGACTTGAGGGTTTAGTAATTGAACATATAACCGCCCACGAATAAGAAAAATCCTTTAACGTAACCGTAAGAGCAAAGGCAATAATATTTCTCTCTTTTTATCTTGGTTTGCTTGCCTATGACAAAAGATAACTATCACTCAACATAGGAGTAACACGGAGTAACATCATATGAAATTCAGGGAAAAACATTAAACAAAAGCACTAATCAATTATTGAGTTTCTCGCTAATCGCGTCACATCAACAGGATCATGCACCCTATAGCCCCATCACTCTCCTGAGAAGCTGAACGGTCCACCCTTTATAAATATGCGACTTTCATGTGCTTATAATACCCACAAGACAAAAAAAATATTCGATCATCAATATTGTTTCACTTTCACATACACAATCAAATAAGAATCAAAGTTCTCTAGCTTGATTAAGGCATCCAAAACATGGATTTTGAGCGTAGCAGTGCTGCAGATAGGAAATTTTTGGTTCTTCAGGCAGACAAATGGCTCATGAACAGTAGACTCATCTCAAGGAACTCATCGGTGGGCTGCTCTTCTCGTATTTTCTACTATAGGAAAGGCGCTGAAGGTGTGCCATTTCAATGGGAAATGCAACCGGGAAAACCCAAAGATCCACCAAGAGAAGAAACCATTCCTCCACTTAGCCCCCCACCAGCTGTCCTCAGCTTAGGGCTTCCAAAACCATGCTTCGACGTTGAAGAGCCCAAGGTTTCAATAAGATCCAAGCTCAAGCTCTGGAAATACATCAAGAAACTTCAAAGAATCAACTACAAGAAAGCCCTACGAGGCGCTTCTCGTAGGAGCGATAATGTTACTGTCAAAGCTAGCACAACCGATGACACGTTTGTTGATCATGATCAGTTTTGTTGCTCTGATGGTGAGTTCATGGCTTCACCTCGTAATTCAAGCTATTCATCTTCATCGTCTCTGTCTTTCTCCGTGCATTCGAGACAGTCATCGTTAAGATCATCAAGATTGGAGAGTCCTGCGAGAGATTCGTCATCATCACAGGCGCCATATGGTTGTAGTCCTTTGCATTTGTCTGCAGTGCTTGGTCGTCGTCGCATGGCAAGGCGGACCTAATCTTATTAAGTCATCATATATATACATATCAATTCCCTAATTATGATATTCAGTTTAAGCCTGTTATTAACTTTAGTAAATAAAAGATTATTATTAGATCACTACGTAGAATATACAGTTTGTATACAAGTTTAAGTATTATGCATTTACTGACGCACCACCAAAGTCGTCCTGTACTTCAGCTTCATTTTCAAATCGAGATGAAATTGAAAGAGAAAATTGTGAAGAGGGCCTTGCTTAGGAAAAGAGGTGTGGCTTGTTTTTTTTTTTTTTAATTTTTAAAACATGTTTATGTTGAGGGGAGGTTTCCCCAATCTAGGTTGACAACCATCCATAAATTAATTTTGAACTCCCAACCAAAGGAGAATGCTTGAATCCGATCAGAAAACCAACCTTATTTAACTAATGACAGTTGGTCCAATTGGTAAGCTACTAAGCCAGACCTCAGTCTTCGTGTATGCACATAAATTCCTATCGGGTGACTCACCGACTAACAATAAGGTGCACAATCCGGGTGAAATCCGGATTAGTCGTGCAACACTCCGGATACAGGATAAGAGGAAAAAAAAAAAAAACGAACCTTGTTTAGTTTGTTTATATGGCCCTAGGTTCATGAAAATCTAACGAAACTGATTAAAGACGATAATGAAAGGATGAGCAAAGTCATAAGCCGGATCAATTTTCCCTTCTCCTTTCTGATATTTTGTTCAGGACGTATCTAGTGATAAAAGAAAAGGTTCTGTACGTATCTATCTTTTATGGCCACAATTGGTATGGTAGACTCGTGTATTTAACCTAAAAGGAATTATAATTCAAATTTGGGATATGTGTGATACTGTGATATGTGTTCATTTTTGTTTTTATTTTTCATTTTTAGGCATGCGTAATTTGGAGAATACCAGGCAAATTCCTCCTATTTCTACAACAAATTACTTATTTTTCTTATGAAGTTGTATCCGATAGCATAATAATGTTTCCTTTGGGATATAAAATATAGAAGTACAGTCGAATTCGCCGTATGAGGACCCTACCGCAGATTAATAGCTGGAGATTACGTTGCCTTAATCTGAATAATGAAATCCACTGGCTAGAGTTGGAATCATATTCCTGTATTTAGACTTTTAATTTTAAATAACGTTTAATATAAAAATAGGGTACTAGGGATATAAAAGTGCTCGTGCCCTTTCTAGAATTTCTTTTGAGTACTCAAAATTACTTTAGTAAATTACCTGGATATATAGTGATTTTCTTATACGAATAAATTGTTTCCCATAAAACGGTAGTTTAATTTTTCAAAATAACTAATCTAGGCAGGATAGAATGCGAAAAATATACGTTCACTAACAACTATTCAGAGAAAAATGCTTCTGCCTACTGGCAAGCAAATAACCTTAATAAGAATTCTTTTACAGATACGCTGTATGCAACTTTGAATGACCTTTTACTTTTTCGTTGACTACTATGGATTTTCTTTTGGGATTTGGATTCTCTCCTGTAGAGTATTCAACAGGAGAGATCCTGTTAAATAAATACCTTTGATTTGTTTAATCAATGGTCCTAAAATATATAAAGTAAGAAAAACTAAAAAAATTAAATAAGGTAAAAAAAATTCTGACCAATGATTTTGAAAATCATGGCCACGATTCAATCAACAGGACATAACTTTACAGGAGAGGATCTCAATCCTTTCTTTTGGGATTTGGATTCTCTCCTGTAGAGTATTCAACAGGAGAGATCCTGTTAAATAAATACCTTTGATTTGTTTAATCAATGGCCCTAAAATATATAAAGTAAGAAAAACTAAAAAAATTAAATAAGGTAAAAAAAATTCTGACCAATGATTTTGAAAATCATGGCCACGATTCAATCAACAGGACATAACTTTACAGGAGAGGATCTCAATCCTTTCTTTTGGGGTGATTGACTTCTATAGAATTCCAACTTCCTTAAGTTCTTGTGTAATTAGATTCTGATGTCCAATCTCAAGTTCTAATTCGAAGAGATAAATAATATTCTCTAATTAAGTTATACTTCAAAAAAAAAAATATGCCAGCACCTTTCATTTATAATACAATGAACCAACAGCAATTATTTTCTAGCTTGACAATAGTCTACGAAGTTTGGGCAATTAACAGAAACTTGGTCTTACAGATAATCACTATTTCGGTCAAATAAAATGTTGAGAAGAAAAAAAAAATTTCTGGTCAAAAGATAGAGATGTTTATTTTGGGTCAAAAGATAATAGACTTTTACGTACGTAATTATAAACAACACTTTTGAAAATTACTTTAACAAAAAAGAAGATTTTTAAGGACGACTTTACGGAATTAGAGTGTTTTGAATAACTAGGTAGTTGTTGGGGATAATTGTTTACTGTCAAAAAAATCTCTAAAGAGTTTAATGAACCATAATTTTCTGCATTTGGAAAGAAATACACAATTTTGGTCAATCCAGAAAAAAACAATGAGATTTGGTGGAATTACTTATACAGTGTATCAGATTTGATATGGTCTGATATGCTTTCCATACATTGTAGAATCTCATAGATCTATAAAACTTTGCTTCATATCAAAACTAACAAATGCGATTATAACCCATACACCCTAGCTATGCACCTACCTTTGAATTAGTCCAAGAAGAAAAAACAAAGTTCTTTCTTCCTCACCAATCCCTCTCTTCCTTTGCAAGTATCATGAGCCAAAGAAAAATGGCTCCGGACCGAATCCGCACCCGAAGAGAAGATAAAATAGTTACTCTATACAACATAGATCCCGCTTTCTACAGGAAAATCATCTCCAGGAACTCCTCAGGTGGCTGCTCAGGTCGCCTTTCTCTGTACTATCAACACCACAGGTCAGGGAAAGTTCCTTTCAACTGGGAAAGGAAGCCCGGGCAGCCTAGAGATGCACCGGAGGATAGCAATCAGATAGTAATCCCGCCGGTGACGTTACCGCCGTCGGCGCCTATCCGCGTCCTGAGCGTGACACGCAGGGCCACCGGCCGCCCTCCCTGTACAGGCCCTAGGGCCTTCTTCTTGAAGAAACTCAAGAAAATGAAGATGATCAAGAACACACCGCACAAGCAGCCGCCTCCGCCGCTGCAGCCGCCACAGCCGGCAGTTCAGGGTTTGCCTCCACTGGCGGGGTCGAAGAGTAGGTCGAGTGGGGCTAAGAAGTTCTTCAAGAAGGAAATGAAGAAACTGAAGCAAATAAGTGGCGTTCATAAAGGAAAGAGTAAGGTGGAGCACAAACCTGAAGATGGTAACACTACTACAGATGAAAGAGATGTTTTAGGGTTTTCAAGCTCGGAGACTAGTGATTTTACTTCATCGTCTACCAATTCAAGTACTTCGTCGTCTTCCTCATCGTCCTCATCTTCGTTCACTCGTGCCATAAAGTCACCAAAGGTATCCGATTTCTTTAACATATCTAAGGGAGTTGTGAAATGGAAGAAGTACATTAAGCAGGGAAAGGAAACGAATTGAATCCGTACTGTCTTCAAGTTCCTGTTGCAGTTCTAGCTTGTTAACAAATATTGTGTCAGGTTACTTGATATCCGTGTCCTCTAGTTCCTGTTCTTGATGCAGCTAGTCGTATGCAGGGGAAATTATTTATAGTGCTGTTTTGTAATTAAAGTATTTGGATGCGTGAGGATTGTTAGCCAGTTAGTTCTGTGTGAACACTTTTTTTGTATCAAAATTTGTTGCTCTTACCATGAATTCTACAAGTAAAACATTGTAATTTTCAATCACTGATGATGATATGCATTTTATATTGCTTCAATTCCCATAAGTAATTTCTTGTGAGTGAGTAGTATTAGTTATTAGAGGTAGAATTTTTTTCTTTTGTTATCAGACCGCGATGCAAAACTGCAAGAACATTAGGTATCGGGCTGGAAATGGAGCATCAATATATCGTTTATTTTCTATAACTGTTTTGGGCTAATTCAGTGGCTCATATATATATGATAGCCAAGGTCTTACTGGCTTTGACCAATGAGTTAATTTTATGTGGCAGGTGGCTTCAGCCGCCACGTATGACTTTGATGTTCATCGGCCAGTGGTCTCTTTCTTTTTTTCTTTGGTATTGCTCAAAGTTCTGCATTCTTAAAATTCAAACTCAGATGTATTCATTAATTAAGATAGAAACCGATCCAGCAGACGGTTGATCTAATTCAACGAAATTAAGCGATTTGGTGTGTTAATTAAGCTATAGAAGACTTGGTCTCTTCAAGCAACGAGAATTGTGGAGTTTTGGGAGAATTTTACTCCTCCACTAGAACAAACACTAAAGCCAAAAAGAAAAAAAAATGCGTAAGCTGAGAAGAAAAAATTGTGTCTTTAATTACAATATACACGTGGAATGTGGAAGGAGTATTATATAGAAACAAATTATTTAGTTGAGCCAATGGAGCCGTGATTTTTTACACCAAACATAAGCATTTAAGCGCTGAGCTAATTGACATTAGCTTTTGATGGACTTCCTTAGCTATAAAAGCATCTGAAAAAAGGCTTATACATATATCGTCTACTTTTGCTTTTAGGGCTTCTAGTTTAGTCTATCATGAATCGACAAGATATATGTTTTGAACTGTAAATCTATTTTGTTGATCTCAGAAGAAATGTACAAGATTTCTTTCCCTTCTTGCAATCTAATGGCACGTGAAATTCATGAAATATTGCTTTTGTTTTGCTATTTCTAATATGAGGTTGGTAGCTGTTCAAGGATTAGAATCTCTATGTTGTAAACATTTTCCAAAAATAAAATTGATATAAATGGAAAAATTGTGGTATGCATAACTGTGGTGTGTGTGATCCGGAGTTCGGGATCCAATCGGATTTCATTGGGGTAAGGGGATGAGGCGGACTTTTCAGACCCATAAGTTCCGGGCTTTGTCCTTGGGCCCAACTCTTTAGAGTAATAGGTCCAGTGGGAAGATTTCAATCCATAAAAAATATAGCAATTCAAAGTGCTCTATATTAACAATCCATCCTATCCATCATCATCTCTTCGTTCAAATTGTATTAGGCTATTAGCCGACGGTTTGGTTTCAGATGCAAACATCCACAAATCTTATTAACAATTCAAAGTATTTTCCACTAAGTCTGCACTAGCAACCGGAACCACAAGTTAATGGATACGTAACTTCCCAAGAGACATAGATGCACCCTAGCTAGCTGCAAGCCTGTTGGCTAGAATGGGAGTCGTTCAAATGATGTGGAGGTAGTATTGGATTACTGTATAGGTAATAATTGCGAAACTATATATTAATGTGAGTATTATTGTGATTTGTGGTATTAGTGGAATGCTTGCTTTAGTAAGACTGAAACTGATCATTGTTAAGCTTTTGTAACTGTTATAATAGTCAAGTGGTTTCAATAATGCCATGAATTAGACTAAATTTATGGTAATAAGTAATGGTAGTAAAAGAAATAATAATAGCAGCAGATTGTATAACCTCCAAAATTGGAATTAATTTTACATGGTAATTGAGAATTAAGATACCTAAAGAGAACAGTTACTCGTCCAACAAAAATTTGGAGGGAAATTTTTATCCTATAAATAACATGCTTCCCTCCAAGCTTCACAGTAGTCCAGGCTAAAGAATCCAAGCACTAAAATTTGATTCTATTCCTCTCTTTGTCACTTCTTTTTTATTCTATCTTCCAGCAATGGCAAACAAGAAGCCTAGTATAGGTCGTCAAAAGATCAAAATAGAGAAAATACCAAAGAAAAACCACCTACAAGTTACCTTCTCTAAACGTCGAGCAGGACTTTTCAAGAAGGCCAGCGAGCTATGCACACTTTGTGGTGTCGAAATTGCCATAACAGTTTTCTCCCCAGCAAACAAGGCATTCTCATTTGGCCATCCGGATGTTGATTCCGTGATGGAAAGATTCTTGAACCAAAACCCTCCTCTGAATTCAGCAGCAAATCGGTTTTTCGAGGCCCATCGAAATGCGAACATTCATGATCTTAATGTGCAGCTAACCCAGGTGCTTAGCCAGTTGGAAGGAGAAAAAATGCACGGAGAAGCACTGGATCAAGTGAGGAAAGCCAGCCAGAGCCAGTGTTGGTGGGAATCTCCTGTGGAGGAACTTGGGTTGCAGGAGCTGAAGCAAGTAAGGGATGCATTAGAGGAGCTAAAGAAGGAGGTGATGATACAAAGGAACAAGATTCTGGTGGATTACTCTGCCAATTCTTTGCCATTCTTCACAGTAAATGGAATTGGACCAGTAGGAAATTTTGAGGCTAAACCCGAGACTAGTTCACCTTCTACTATTACTAATGTCAATAATTTTGGTTGTGGACATGGGAATGGGATGCTTTAAGCTACCGGTAAGAATTGAAGCTAGCTAGTACCTCGCTGGTGATGATGACATGTATTACAGTCAACTAATTAGGTTGTCTGTAAGTTTTAGGCATAGAGAAGAACAACTTGAGGTGGCAAAATAACGTTTGTTAACATCATCGGCAGTGTATCTCCGTGATATGAGTTGTTCTTTTGATGATAAACATATTTGGCAAGTTTCTTTTGAGGATCATGTTTTATTATGCTTGATAAACAACAACGTTAATGGCTTGAACTGAGAAGAAAGAATAATATCTAGCTAAAGCTAGCATAAAAAGTGCAATGCTTTTTATCTGGCGTTGTAATGGCTAATTATATGTTAGGCTAGCAACAATAACAATGTACTAGCACTGGCAACGCAGTGAATTGCATGATTAGAGCATTAGATATCTTGACTGGATGAACTTGCAGCCAAAATATAGAACAAGAATAAGTAGAAATATCTACAGATATAGTTTCCGCAGACCAAGTTCCAGCTTTCTCGTCATTGTACATCTGCTTAATTGGTTTCCAAACTCATTGATTATGGGTAAAGAGTAATAGAAATCACAAAATTAACCTGACTGACCAGAAACTTGGTAGGAAAACGGAAGACAACTCCATCTGGTATATTACTAAACCATATCTATGGGAGATATGATATACAACTTTATGCTGTTATGGACTACTTGAGAATTGTAACTATTCACCCGATGGATGTTCTTTATTTTGTTGTCAGATAGATTATTGCATCCACATTCTAGTAGCTTTATCATTTTTCTAGACCAGATCAGTCCCTGTCCCTAGTTCTTATCCATTTGGTATCAATTTAATGTTTGATATATGACTTTATTGTGAATTCAATTAGCCAAATAAGCATATCATTTACAGTTTGTAAACTGTACTTTATCAATTCAATTCACTGTGATTCAACTGGAATAATATGCTTTATACATAGTTTCAATTTCTTCCCATATTCTCTCTTACTTGTTTGCCATAGTAAATGTACGTATTTATACAAAATTATTAGTATTGAAACAATGGGGATGGATAAATTGAGAGTCTAGTTAACATAAGAAGTAGAACGTATGCGTATAATAATCATTAATTAAAGGCATTGTGTTTCTCCAAAATGTACACAGCTTTGAGAATTGGAACCGCCATGATTTGAAATACAAGGAAGACTTTTGTAGAGAATAATTTTAATGATGCAAAACCAACATTTCGAATTGGAAGAATTCGTTCGCATGCTTTTGACATGAAACCAACAAAGAGTGAAAAAAAACAAAACAAAGAGAAGGGACCAGCAAAATCCTGTTTTCTTTGCAGAAGAATTCAAGAGGGCAAATGCGGAGAAAATTAGAAAACCAAATGGGGGGGGGGGGGGGGGAGTAAAGTGTATGGGCCGTAGTGAGGGAAAGGGGAGCGAAGCTTTCTGGTTGGACTTCTTTTCATTTCGGGCTGAATTTGGGCCGTTCATTTCCGGCCCACTTTCTTTTATTTGCTGGCCACAGGATGAGGTGCCATTTTGCGGCCCAGTAATTTTGCCCGAAAGATTCAAGGGACAAGGAAAGGAGCTGTCTCTTTGGGTTACAAAAGCTGTTCACTTTTTTGTTTCTTTTGCTGTCTTCCTATGAGTATGACTTAGTTGGACTTGGATTAATGGGTACAAAAAGGACAGAAATGCCAGCGACCTCTTGGTCGGGTTGGCACCAAAGACCTCCGTCCACGGAGGCCACCCGGGTTCAAATCCGGGTGTGGGGATTTATTAGTTTGGGATAGGTTAGGGATTAAGGGTAGTCTTAGGGGTAGTTTCGGTAGATTAGGATAGAGGGTTGGGTTAGGAAGAAAAAAAAAAAAAAGGGACAAAAATGATTCTCAATTCTGATTTTTATAATGCTTTGATAATTCCGCCCTCTCATATTCCACGATTCAAGAATAATCAAGACCCAGAAATCACTTTTGTCTCTTTCTCAAACCTCTCAGATTTGTCTTCCTCGACTGTAACATGAAGTCCGTGCCGGATCCGCTCAACAACGATTTGTTGGACTTGGATCCTTTCGATGAGTCCGATGATGATGATAAAATCTACGACGAAGACATTCAGGGGTGGTCCTTGCCCGATTTCAAGTGCTTCAAGTACAAGATTGAGCCCAAATGGGAGGGTGCTAATGGGGCCAGTGGATTATGATTTTCCAGAAAGGGGAATCCGACATCTGTTGGCGTTCCATGGTAATTTTTCAATTCAATTTTCTTTCTGTCTGTGTTCTTTGCCCTACCCTGTTTGGAATGTGCGTTTTGGCTGATTTTGTTTTTCGGGCTGTGTGTATTTCACGGAGATGACATATGTGGCGCTGTTGTTAGCGTGAGGGGTGGACAGGAGAAGATTGCTCTTTGGACTAAGAATGCTTCCAATGAAGCTGCGCAGGTAAATTACTGGTGCCTGTCAGCTGCCTGCTCTTTTGCTTGGTTAGTGTTGTAGAGTCTAGTTTCAGTTTTGTCCTTGCTGTCTTTCGATTTACTATTAGCATCACCTGCATGGACGTAACTGACTTTTGCTATATTCAGTTTTCTGATTAGCACCTTTGTGTCTGAATCTTTATAAGGAGGTTGCATGAAATTTCTATTTTCTTGTTGTCCTCTGTTTAGGGGGTCTCAGATGACAATTGTTCAGTTTAAAGTTGGGGGCCAAGGATTTATGTTGTTCAAAGGAGGGTATTGTCATTGGATAACATTTTGTTCCCTTTTTTGGGCAGTTGCGCACTGGAAAACAATGGAAGGAGTTTGTTCAGTACAAGGACACGATTGGCTTCATATTCCATGTAAGAATTTCAGATTCCATACACCTTTAAAGATTGCCAATTGTTCTTAATTGCCTCTCACCAAGTGAAGAGCTCTGTTACATTTTGCTATGAACTTGATTTTGCAGGAAGATGCCAAGAACAAAAATGCCAAGAATCGCTATAGCATATGAGCTGGATGAAATGCTTTTGTATTCAGCAGCTCACTGCTGCGTAGATACCGGATTAAGAATCCTAAACTTTTGACCGCTTCTAATGCAGGAATGTTAGGATAGTGGATGCAGCGGTCAAAAGTTTAGGATTCGTAATCTGGCATCTACGCAGCTGAATACAAAAGCATTTCATCCAGTTCATATGGCTGAATCAAATGGCTCTCTCTCTTCCTTTTTTCTCTCTGCCCTCTCTCCTTCCTCTCCTCTCCTCTCGCTGTTTATGCAAAGTTCAAATTTCAAAAATTAGATCTACTCCTTCCTATCAAATTTAAGCACTAAAACTTCAGATCTGAGTATACTCTTTCTTAGCTTTCCTTTTCTGCAGTTTGTATTACCAATCTCAAACTCTTTTCCAACTATCCAATATTGTCTCCTTCTCGGCTCTGTGGTATGGACGGCAACAAAGTTCCACCTCTGTGGTGGAGTTCTCAGTTCGGACACGCATGGGTCCTGTCCATGGGTGTTGAAATCACTCTTGCTACTCTTGGTGTAGTAGTTTTTTATGTACATCCCGTTGAACGTGTGAGGGTGATGATTGATTTAGCCGTTGAAGGCGAGGATTTGCACATCAAGGCCGAGCCGTTGATGGCTTCGGCAAGGCTCAATAAGTGACGGTTGGGGCACGAAGGGGAGGGGAACCAGTGGCAGGTTCCTTTCACTTCGTTTTTGGCAGTTTTAAATGCTGTGTTATCTTCGACAAGCCCTTCCTCCACCCAGTTCTATATGTCTTCATGTTTTGTTTTGCAGGTTATTTCACCGGACGGGGTCTTTTGCTTATGGCTAATTTTTGTGGGCTCGTGGATGAAGCCCTTTGGATGCCACGGACAACAGCCTCTGGTGACTTTGCTTGTTTTGCTTGTTCATTTATTTGTGGAATAGGATTTTAGTCCTTGGGCTATGCAGGTTTGAACTTGAATTGGTTACCTGGTTAGTAAGTGCTGCTCGGCGCAGCCTGTGGGAGCTTGTGGCCATCCTGGTCACTTGGCATGGTGGTCCATTCTGCCTTTATTGCAGAACTCTCTCGCTGTTGGAGGAAGGCTACCAAATCTCCCGGATTAGTCCTTGTTTGCCGACTTTCATCAAGTTTAGTCCTTGTAATATGAGCTCTTTATTAGCTATATATCTAGGTTTGAGTATTTATGTCTTTTTGTATTCGGTGTATCATGTAGGGAGGTTTCCTCCCACCAATTTGGTTTAATACAAAACCATTTATCTTCTGTCAAAAAGCATATACTTTTATTGGCTGTTTTTTTACATATGTTTTGGAGAACCTAGTAGTTTGATGGTACAGTATGAAACCACTTTGGGGTTTTGTAAGACTAATATCACACTTCACATACACCCAGATCACTTGTGGTGAAAAAGGTGTTGTAGCTAGCTAGTAGTAATTGCAATTCCCTTTTAAAGGCCGGTGCCTCCAAAAAAGCTTTCTCCAGGAAATTTCCATGCCATTGCATGAGTGCCTTTTTGAAAAGCAACCAATAATCATGACGCAACTCATGTGGCCTAAAACTTTTTTATTATTATGGTATTATGGCATCCAGTTGTTGAGGCTTGTTAGCTAGCTTACCGCTGTTTCCGTGGGATGCTAATTGGGCCTTGTCATCCAAGTACCAAGTTCCTCATGCATAGCCCATGTTTTAATGTCTGGATTGGGTTTCTCTTCAGGCCCACAAGTTCTGCCACGTTCGCAATTTTCAGGGCTTAGAGAATGGGCTCAAGTGGCGTATATAAATTTAGGAATAAAGCGGCCTTGTACAACAGTAGTTTTTCCCATATTTTACAGAGTGAATTTTACTCTCGCTTACATAAACTCCAAGTCTTAGATTAGTAATAATTGAATGGAGTGTATATATATCGCAGTTTGGCTTAATTTGATTTGACAAATGTTTAACGGCAGGTTAAAAGCTCCAGAAGTTAATGTGCAAGAAAAAAATATATATCCAGACAAATCAGATAAGGGTATATGTAAATCTATATTTTTGCTTTTAGGTGTAAGAAATAACTCCATACATAGACTTCGAACCAACTCTAAAAAGAATGAAAGAATCGGATAGAACTACACAAGATATCTAAGTAATGGTTCTGATTTTGGGGAAGACAAAAGAAGGAGGAGGAGGTGACTTAGTGGCGTTGAGTGTTGAAGGCTCAAAGCATTGTGCATTCTTGGGGTAGACCTTGTGGGAATCTCTTGGTGTCAGAGCAGTAGTTGTAGATCATGTAGTTCTTTTGGACCCATTGCAGCCTCTGTTGGCTCGTGGAGTCAAGCTCCTCTGATAGCCAACCTACTCCAGTTGCTTTACTTGGAGAAGAATTTGAACCGCAGGAAGATGCCCCATTGGACCAAACACAAGCATTATCAGCATTGACCAGACCACCCCTTGTGGCCCAATCATCTGCATTCCAGAGGCTGGAGTAGAGTCTCATTGGCTGGTTCTTTGGGTATGCAACGCCATTGGATTCCAAGTTCTTGAATTCTCTGATGGGAGTGCCATCCACGGAGAACACAATGCGTTGTGGGTTCCATAGAATGGAGTAAGTGTGGAAATCCGCAGTTGGGTCGAACCACAGATAGAATTGCTGCTCTTTGTTACCTTTGCCTTGGGTGTACACATTAGTGTGGAGGATATAAGGGTCACCGCTCAAATTCCCCAAGAACTCGAAGTCTATCTCATCCCAATTAGACCCTTTTGATTGTAAATAATAAGCAGTGACGGTGCCAGCAGAGTTGCCTTGCACAAGCTTGAGCTGCATGTCAATCTTCCCAAAGAGGAACTCATTCTTGGATTGGAATCCTGAGTCAGAAGCCTTGTCGAGAGACAGAGTAAGGAGGTCGCCGTTGTTGAGTATTTTAGCACGACCATCACCCCATGTGATGTCGAAATTGTTGTAGAAGTTGCCTGCACCATATGCAGCCATCAAAGAGCCCATGAAAAGGGGCAGGAGCAGCCCGTGTGCGACATTTTTGACACAGCCATATTTGACAATTAGTTGCAGAGGAGTCTGTGGAAAGCAAGAAGATTAATGGGGATATTGCAAGTGATGAGAAACAAAGGCAGCTGGTTGTGGGATATTTATATGATCGGGGACGCGTAGGTGGATGCTTTGATAAAGAGTAGTAGAGGAAAGGCCTGAGAAATGTCCAAGCGAAGCTATATTCAGGCAATAGGTTTTCTGACTTTTTTTGCTATATTCAGTTTTCTGGTTGGCACCGTTGTGTCTGAATCTTTTGTAAGGAGGTTTTGTGGAATTTCTATTTTGATGTTGTCCTCTGTTTAGGGGGTCTCACATCAAAATTGTTCTATAATCCAGTTTAAAGTTGGGGGCCAAGGATTTATGATGTTGTTCAAAGGAGGGTATTGTCATTGGATTACATTTTGTTCCCTTTTTTGGGCAGGTGAGCATTGGAAAACAATGGAAGGAGTTTCTTGATTACAATGGCACTATTGGCTTCACATTCCATGTAAGAATTCCAGATTTCATACACCTTTAAAGAATGCTAATTGTTCTTAACTGCCTCTCACCAAGTGAAGAGCTCTATTTATATTTTGCTATGAACTTGCTTTTGCAGGAAGATGCCAAGAAGCTCGACAGAAATGCCAAGAATCGCTATGCCATATGAACTGTAGTCTTTTGCACCTAGTCCGTGGCAAGCAGATGAAATGCTTCTGTATCCAGCAGCCAGCTCACTGCTGCCTAAATGCCAGATTAGGAATTCTAATCCTTTGACCGCTGTTAAGCTTTTACTTACGTTTCTATAATATATTGGTTGAAAACCTGCTTCTAGCAATCTTTGATTTGTTTTGATGGTGACTATTCATACTTTGAGTACGTGTTCGTGGTGTTCACTACTGCATTTAATTGGATCTCCGATTGGTTGTTACGGGGCAACTCGAAATGCACATAAAGACTTGCAAATGCAGGAATATTAGGATAGTGGATGCGAATTATGCTACTATAATTTTTTATTGGTTGATTTTTTACATCATATCCAAACATGTTAAAACTTAGTAGCATCGTATCATTTTAGTGAGTGGCATTAAGAATACACACTAAGTATATGTACCTCATTTTTTATAGGACCAACAAAGCATCAAACCTTTTAACACGTACATATAATTCCACCATATATATATATATATAAATATAGCAATAGATACTAGTTGCCATCAAATACTGTTGCCTCCTCATACTCGAGTTTCATATTCTCCGAGAATGATTTTCCATTGAGAGGACGGGAGAAGTCTTTGAAGTATGTTTCCTTTTTTTTTTTGTCGTAAACATTGGTGGATTCTGTGGATTGATCAGACCAGCAGCTGGACAACTTCTGCTTCAAATTTTGGGTTGACAAAGAAGGCAATAGAAATCCTTTCTTTCCCAGAATTTACAGTTGCCCTATGTTCAATGCTTTTATACACTCCATTGCTTAAAATCTGCAAACCATAGAAAGTATAAAAGAACGATAGATGGGAGCTTTTTTCATAAAAAAAGAACGATGGGAGTTATAGTAAAATTTTCGTAATGACATTTAATGTACGTAGAGTTAATTATAACTTAAACTAATTATATACTCGAAATATAAATTGTAACGAGTTATATATGTTATTCTTAAAAAAAAAAAAGAGTTATACATGTTCTCTAAATATTTTTATAACCTATATATCAAAAAAAAGAGAGTCAAGTTATAATACATACAACTGCAATCCAAATGCAATATGTTTGCAGTTGAATAGAGAGCGCGTGAGTGCCACGTGAAATTCTCTGAAACCAAAGTTTCCAAAACCGTGTTCTCGTTTCTTCTTCTAAACACTTCCTCCATCTTGACTAGATCTATAGCCTAAATCGTACCCAAATCATGTAGTTTATACACCAAAACAAAATTCACAATCAGTTTCCCCCGATCCACATTGTTTTATAAAGTGAAAGGAGTTCCTCCTCTCCAATTTCAAACCTCAAGTTGTAAACCCTAAATTGCTAAGTTGGGGTAAAATCTATGTAAGTTAGTTGTGGTTCAAGTGTAAGGGTTCTTAGTCAAAGCCATGGCGTCTTTCATCCCTGAGGTTATATTCAGAGAGGAAGATTTTGTGGTTCAATTCGAGTCTCGCCCTCCTGGTGATGCGGAGGAAGTTATGGAGGAAACTTTGGGGAAAATGATAAGTCGCACTTGTCTGGTAAGCAAGGTGTATTCTCAACGCACCTTCTCTGCTGGCTCTGTCAAAGCTAACCTCCAAAAGGTATGGAGCATTAATGGGGATTTTAAGGTCACGGATAGAGGTAACAATCTTTTCCTATTAGGGTTCGAGTACGAATCAGACTGTGACAGGATCTTGGGTGGTGCTCCATGGACAATGTCCAATGCCCATACAAATTTCTAAAGATGGCTTCCTAATCTATCTCTTAGCCAAATTCCATGGCGTATGTCTTCGATCTGGATACAACTTTATGAGCTGCCTTTGAGTTTCTTAGATGAAAACAGAATATTGCGACTGCTAAAGGTCTTCCCCGGAAACCACACTCTGGAGGATAAAATCGAGAACTTTAAGGGTTGGAGGGGATTCGTGAGAGCGAAGGTCGAGTTTCTGTCGGAGCATCCTTTAATTCCGGGGATTCACGTGTACGATCAGTTTGGCAAAAAACTGTGGATCAAAGTCAAGTACGAGAGGCTCGGTGAATTCTGCATCAGATGCGGCCGACTAACCCATAGGGTTAGATGGTGCAAAAAACCAAAGAGATCGGATGAAGGGGTGGAGTCCGAATCTATCTTTAGCTACGGACCGTGGATGAGAGCTAATGAATATGTGAGGCGCATGCCTGTGTTCTTCAAGAAGACGGGATCTAGGGAAAAGGCAAAGGCCAATGACCAGGCTGCAGATTCACAAGGTAACTCTTTTCCTCCTCCGGTGGAGGCTACGGTGGTGCTCAATGCAGAGGAACTACAGGGGGAGAAGGATGGAATGCGGCAAGATGCACAGGATGGGTTGTCAATTACACCGAATAACAAAGATGATACTGGAACGGCCCGCAAGAAGAGAAAGGCCGAATGTATTCTGGGTACAGAGGAAGGGCAAGCGATTGTGGAGGAGATTCACCGAGGTTGGGTTAATTCTGTGGCGGAGTTGGCTGGTGAAATTGATCACCATGCTCCAGCTAGTTCGTCTGCCAAGAAGCAAAGTTGGAAAAAACTTGCAAGGAAGACACAGAAGGTCTACCAAATCACAGCGGATGATTTGCAATGGAGGCGTGATATGAGAAGATGGGCTGAAGGCATTCTGAGCGAGGAGGAAGATGGAGCTAGAAATGGCAATGATCCTAGCGATCCAGTCGAGTTAGCTCTTTTTCCTCTAGTTTTTTGGTTCTTCTATAAGCAGGTTTTGATGATTATTTTGTTAGTGACCCTGCTATTGGGTTATCCCACCAATTTCAGTACGCTTCTATATGAAGCCTGCGGTGACGCCTCTGGTGGCGAGGGTGGAGGTATATTAGTGGAATCGGGTACGATTGAGGGAATTCTCCCGACCTGGTTGTGGAAAAAGGCGGAGAAGAGATCTGATTCGGCTCTGTTTATTGACCAATCGCCTGGCAACATTGGCTTAAACAAGTGCGTGAGCACCTTGAGGGCTCAATTGGTATTAGCCAGTTACAAGACCCTCAAAATTTTCCAACCAGTGCATATGAACGAAGAGCTGATCGTTGATGTCTTCACCAGTTAACGTGTATTTGCGATTAAGTACGGCTAGAATGAATGTTATGCTTTGTCTAACTTTCTGCTACCTTGTAATCAGTCACTTGTAATATTGGTTTTTCCAGTAACGCTGGTTGCAATAAATTTCTCTTTGACAAAAAATACATACAACTGCACATTTGTGATCCCCGCGTTACTTTCATGACCAACGACAAGCAAACTTAGTTTTCATCACCCCCTTCCTTTCACATCCTCTACTGCTAATAACATAAGAGTGCCAGTACTGATATTTTCTTTCATGAAGAGCATGAAATCAAACATGATAAAAACTGAACCATCCAAATAACGTAATCAAAAGAAAAACTATATGAGGTCTTCACCCCCCACCAAAGAAAAAAAGTTTTACTTAAGGATTCATATGCACATTACAAATTAAGTATAGCAATTGATAAATTAACTTAAAGTACAACAATTGATAAATTAACTTAAGTACAACAATTTCTGATGAAGCTTTTTTGTGACGTTTGACGCATGCTGCAAATAGAAATAACCTTAACATACAATTAACTGAAAATAATTAACAAAAGAAAAACCTGACTTGAAGCTCATAACGTAAGCAACTCCTACAAAAATTTGTGAAATTCAGTGCACAGTCAGCACACCCTCTTTGCAGAATGGTTGTTCACAAATCTTTTCACGCTCTCCTTTATTCAATGCAATGTCCAGATTCCCTAAAGCCCAGGGATGGACGCCGCCGCTAATTTCTGGGTTGATGTCCTTCCGCTCTAAGGCAGTGGTGTGTGTCAGCAAATAAATGGCACACTCAATTTCGCTTGAAGTGCCCCAAAACCCAGCAATAACAACTCACTTTAGATGTTCATGGACATATTCTTTCGGCTCTGCCTTTCCTTCTTCCAAATCTGGACAATCGGGCACCTGTTGTAGTAACAAAAAGAAAAAATAAGGACGTTTAAAGCAAAATTTGACCATGTCAAGGAGAAGGGATAAGAAATTTTATTTGTAGAAATATTTTCATCGGTCTTCTCTTATCCTCATTACAACCAGGACAGATATCACAGGCCATAAACAGATGCATAGCTGAATTACTGAGTTTCACAAAGATTTATGAGAAATATTTCCCATAATATACCCATTTACATCTTATGTCTCCTATTAGTAAGTATTACACTTCACATCCTATCTTAACAGCAAGCATAAAGTTGTTAAAAAATGAAATTACTAAAGAATCATCATCCCCTTCTGCTCCCCCCTTCCCCAGCACTAAACATGCGTTAAAACATAACACAGTCAAAGACCAGAATAAGCCTCACACTCTTTGTAATAGCCCGGGTAAAATTTTTGGATTTTTACCAGGCTGTAAAAGTTTTTTTTATCGTGATTTACTGTTGAATTAATCTTGGGTAATTAATTCAAGGTAAATCGGACGTCGTTTTTTCAAAACCGAGGGTTTTCCCGCGCTCGTGATTTTTCCGTGGATTTTTCGGGCCTAAGTTGGTATTTTTCGGGTCCCGAAATTCTCGAAAAATCACACCGGAAAATAACTAAGGTGGTATCAGTTATTTTCTGGTCCGGACCGGACTCGCTCCAGATAATTGCATTATTGAAGGCACATGTCAAACAGTAAAAAAAAAAAAAGTTTAAAGCCGGTGAAGAGGAAGGGGGGAGGAAGAGAAGAGGAAAAAAAAAAGAGAAAAGAAAGAAGAGAAAAAAAGAGAGGAAAAAAAAAAGAAGAAGAAAGAAAAAAAAAAAGAGAAAGAGAGGGAGAGAAAAAAAGAAAGAAAGAAGAAAAAAGAGAGAAAAGAAAAAAAAAACAGAAGAGAAAAAAAAAAGAAGAAAAAAAAGAGAAGCCACCGGCCGCCCGACAGCCAACCCCCGCCTCTCCCTTCCTGCTCGCCTGCCGCCGCCGCTGAGGACGCGTCGTCGCCGCCCGGAGCCGCAGCATCGACAGCCGTGAGTCGCCGCCCGTAACGCCGACACCTTTCTCCTCATTCCCCTTCGCCCAGATGCTCCACTCGACGCGAGCGACCGCGAGCAGCCACCAGATCCGGCCGCTGTTCCTTCCCTTTGCGACACCACCACCGACGCCTCACCACACCTCACCGAGCCACCGTCGCGTCGCCAACACAACAGCCCAGCGCCGCCCACCTGCACTTCCCTTCACCTCGTCACTGTGCTTGTTCGTCGCCGCCACTGTCGAGGTGAGCTCGGGTTGATGGTAACCCGGTTGGCACGGGTTGGCCCGAATCCACAGTGGGCTGTGGCCTGCTGGATCCAAGGCAATGGGCTCGGACTTGGGCCTGATGTCTTGGAATCGTGGGCCTGGCACTAGTGGGTTTAGGTTAAGACCTTTGGGTTTGGTCTGTTCCATTTAACTCAGCCCAGTCCTGTTTTAATTAAAAAAACAAAATATATATATGTATTTATTAATTAATCTGGTAATTTAATTTTTAGAAAAAATATATATATACTTTGAGAACAGTATGATCAATTTAATTCTGGTATTTTGAGGATAATATAAATATATATACATGGGTAAATAATTAAGTTATGTTTTGGAGAAAAACTAATATTATTTGGAAAAATATATAAATAACATGAAAATAAATTCTGGAAATTTAATATATGTATTATTTTCTCTAGAAAACTATGGTTGAGGAATATATATATATATGTACTTTGAAAAAATTAAAGGTAATTATATTTTGTGATGAAAAATATTATTATATATATATTTAGAAAAAGATAAATACTATATATTTTCTGGAAATTATAAATAGGTTATTATTTTTCTGGGAAAATTATGGTGATTATAATTTTGGAAAAATTATAATTATTTTATGAAATTATTTTGAAAAGAGTTTTAATTAAAGTATGGTACCGAAATTATAATCGGATATACGTACGGTATAATATTTTCGGTAAATGGAAATAATAAAAGATATGTAATCGGGATGGGTATATTTCGCAGTATTGGCATCATAGCATACCGATTATGTGCATTTATGAGTATATATTGTTTTGTTGTATAGGTTCGGATGTCGGACAGTTTCCCGAGGAGCCGGCTTGGGACCGGACATTGTCTTCAGAGTTGAGTAATCGGCCAAGGTGAGGATGGATTTCCTTCATTATGTGCCTATATTACTCGGTTGTTGTGTTGATGGTTATTGCACTATTGAGTATTGGGTTGCTGTGGTTTGGTTCGGGATGTTTATCCCGGTGTCCTGGTTGTTTTTGGATGTCTATTGTTGCGTCTTTTGGAATATGTATAATGGATTAATAATAAATTGTGTTAAGGATGTCGATCCTTGATTTTGGACAGGGATGTCTATCCCGGTATTTTAGTTAGGGATGTTGATCCCTGTGATTGGATTTTGATGATCATAATATAATTGTCACGTGGTAAGTAGTGGTACGACTCGATGGTTTAAGACTGTTTCGTGGTGGTCATGACCTGGGTTACTTGTGATAAGCATGTCTATGCTTGGGATGTCTATCCCTGGGTTCGTTGTAACAGCCCGGGTAAAATTTTTTATTTTTACCGGGACTGTAAAAGTCTTTTTACCGTGATTTACTATTGAATTAATCTTGGGTAATTAATTCAAGGTAAATCGGGCGTTGTTTTTCGAAACCGAGAGTTTTTCCGCGCTCGTGATTTTTCCGTGGATTTTTCGGGCCTAAGTTGGTATTTTTCGGGTTTCGGAATTTCTCGAAAAATCACACTGGAAAATAACTAAGGGGGTATCAGTTATTTTCTGGTCCGGACCGGACTCGCCCTGTAATACGGACGATTTGTATTATTGGAGCTCACATGCTGAATAGTAAAAAAAAAAACAGTTTAAAGCCGAGAGGAAGGAAGCTGGAAGGGAAAGAAGAAGAGAAGAAAAAAGAAAAAGAGAGGAAAAAAAAAAGAGAGGAAGAGAAGAGGGGAAAAAAAAAGAGAAAAGAAAGAAGAGGAAAAAAAGAAAGAAGACGAAAGAAAGAAAAAAGAGAGAGGGAGAGGAAAAAAAATGAAGAAAAAAGAAACTGAAACAGAAAAAAAAAAAAAGAAAATGAGTGAAAAAAAGGAAAAAAAAAGAAGGAAGGGTGCCGCCCGAGCCGCCGACCCCTTCCCCGTACCGCCCCTGCTCAGCCCTTCACACGACGACGACGAGCAGAGAGCCGCGCCTCCTCGCCGTCCTCTCCCTGCTGTCGTCGCGCCACCGTAGTAGCCGAACCGGGTCGCACGCCTACAGCTCCAGCAACCACCGTCACCGATCTTCCTTGCTGTTGCCGACGGCCAGGACGCGCCACCCTCGTCCTTTCTCTTTGGTCGGTGCTGCAAGACGCCGCCACCGCACACGACGCCGCGGCGTTTCGCCCCGTCAGCAGTGCTGCCGTCGCTTCGTGTTGCTGTGCCGCCCCATCCAGCGCCGAGCCCGCCGAGGTAAGCTGCCGCGCCCGGGGTGGAAGAAGATCCACAGTGGCCATTGTCTGTTGGGTCCAAGGTGGTGGGCTTGGACTCGGGCCTGCTGTCTTGGGCCTGATACTTTGGACATTAGTGGGCTGATGCTTATGTTGGGTTAGAACCTGGGCTTGGGCATAGGCTTGAGTGGCCCACTGTTCAGCCCAGTATGCTTTAAATAAAAAAATATATATATTAATTTATTTATTTCAAGGTATTTAATTTTGAAAAGGAAATATATATTTATTTTGAGAAAATTATGGCCAATTTAATTCTTGAATTTTGAGGAAAATATAAATATATATACTTTGATAAATAATTAAGTTATATTTTGGAGAAAAACTAATATTATTTGGAAAAATATATAAATAACATGAAAATAAATTTTGGAAATTTATATATATTACTTTCCCTAGAAAATTATGGTTGTGAAAATTATATATATGAATATTTACTTTGAAAATTAAAGGTGATTATATTTTATGTTGGAAAATATTATTATGTATATTTAGAAAAAGATAAATACTATATAAATATTTTCTAAAAATTATAAATAGGTTATTATTTTTCTAGAAAAATTATGGAGATTATAATTTTGGAAAATTATAATTATTTTATGAAAATATTTTAAAAGAGTTTTAATTAAAGTATGGTACCGAAATTATATTCGGAAATACGTACGGTATAATATTTTCGGTAAAAGATAATAATAACGGATAAGATCCGGGATGGGGTATTTCGTAGTATTGGCATCATAGTATACCGATTATGTGCATTTATGTGAGTGTATATTGATTTGTGGTATAGGTTGGATATCGGGCAGTTTCCCGAGGAGCCGGCGTCCAGCCGGTCATTGTTTCCGGAGTTGAGTAATCGGCCAAGGTGAGGATGGATTTCCTTCAATATGTGCCTGTATTACTCGGTTATCATGTCTGTTGATTATTGCATTTGCTGTGGTATGTTTCGGGATGTTTATCCCATGGTCTTGATTGTGGTCGGGATGTTTATCCCAGTATTGTGATTGGATGTTTATCTTGCGTCTTTTTGGTTTAAGAATAATGGGTTAATTAATAATAAATCGTGACAAGGATGTCGATCCTTGGTATTTTGGATGGGATGTCTATCCCGGTATTTTGGTTAGGGATGTCGATCCCTGTGACTTGGTTTTGAATAACGATAATATAATTGTCACGTGGTAAGTAGAGGTACGACCGGATGGTTTGAGACTGTTTTGTGGTGGCCATGATCTGGGTTACTTGTGATGGGCATGTTGATGCCGGTTTGATTGGGATGTTGATCCCTGAGTTTGATATTGGGATGTTGATCCCGGGTTCTTTTTGATCTGGCACCAGGAGCAGGTTGATAACCTGGTACGACCCTAGCTTATCCGTGACGGGGCCCGGAAAAGATAAAATTGGATAATTGGATTTTATTTGAGTCTTTTTGGTCTTGGACCGATTTTGGGTCGAGTCCTTATTTTGATGTGTTTGGCAGTTTAGCCCGTGTTTGACTTGAGTAGTTATAGTGTGCATATTGATGGTCTATCTTTCGTCGGTGAGCACTTCGGACTCACCCCTCACCTGCGGGCTTTCATCCCGTAGGATGGTTATTTTTGGTACAGGTTTGATGCATTCCAGACAGGCTGCGGCGTTATCCCTTGGACAGGACTTGGATCCATAGTTTGCATCTATGTCGCATACAGTGTTTAGTGAGTTGTTAAGTCTTCCGCTGTGCATTTTATCGATATTATTGGGCCATTGGGCCGGTTTTGTTATTTATGATGTTTCCTATTTTGGGCTGTTGGGCCCGGGTTTCAGTTGTGTACACTGTATGCTTGGGCTGATTTTGGTTGGGTTGTCACAGTTCCGGCACGTGTTTACTATGTACGGTAAATACGGGTCGGGGTGTTTCATTCGTATTTTTGGGATGTCGATCCCTGGGTTCTCTGGATTTGGTCTGGCACCCGGAATGTGTTGATAACCAGGTCTGACCTCTAGCTTATCCGTGACGGGGCCCAGAAAAGATAAAATTGGAATTTTGTTTGAGTCTTTTGATTTGTTTTTGGTCTGGTGTATTTTGATGGTTTTTATCTGTTTTTGACCTTGAGTATTTATAGTGTGCATATTGATTGTCTATCCTTCGTCGGTGAGGACTTCGGACTCACCCCTCACCTGCGGGCTTTCATCCCGTAGGATTGATCATTTGTGGTACAGGATTGGTGCATTCCAGACAGGCTGCGGCGTTATCCTTTGGACAGGGCTCGGATCCATAATTTGCATTAGTGTCGTATACAGTGTTTTTTGAGTTATTTAGTCTTCCACTGTGCATTTTTTTTACTATTATTGGGCCATTGGGCCGGTTATGATGATTATTGTTGTTTTATTTTGGGCTGTTGAGCCCGTGTTCCTGTTGTATACACTGTATGCTGGGCTTGTTTTGATTGGGTCGTCACAGTTCCGGCACGTGTTTTCTGTGTACGGTAAATACGGGTCGGGGCGTTTCAATCTTACTATCTTTTCTTTCATATATGCCATACAGGCGGCAGACTTTACTGAGTCCAAGTCTTTCAGCCTACCAGAACCAATTTGTAAACTAACAATTTTTCCTCAAAGAAAGTAAAAGCTGCACAACGTAACCATAATCACCTCTAACCCACATATCACTAGTACTTCATTTTGGAACATTAAAAAGTAATTAGTTCCCTTCACATCACTTTGAATTCTGTTTCAACGGTAACATAAAAGTTTTCTTGTGGGGAGAAGTTAGAACTTTTATTTTCTAACAGCAGATTGAGCACATCCGACAAAACAAAAACAACCAAAGATCCAAATAGAAAAGAAAATGACCAACTCTTTGAGATCAAGGAAAGCTCACTCACCCACAATTCCAGCTCTTGAAGGCAGGGAAAGGCTCAGAGAATGCATTTGATTTTCACAATACCAAATAATGATGCGCCATTATGAGCGAGACATAGTTCTGTAACTTGGGAGAAAATGGCAGTTGTTGGAGGCTTGTTTTCGACCTGCAAAGAAAGAAACGTATTGTCATTAACAAAGCATTGCTAGAAAATACAAAGAGGAAGACAACAAAATGTTCACTCTGATATATTTTACTGGTTTACATACCAAGTCGGTCCGGGTACAGATGGCCAAAGACTGCAGTGCAGGACAACACTTTCGAAGGTGAGTCGGAATCCAAGACAGTGCTTCTGGTCTCCCCAAAAGACGAAGCTGCTTTAAGTTAGGAGCACTTCTTAAGTCAAATGCAGTGCAACAACCAAAATTTTGAATCCTAACAAGTTTCATATTTGAAACCGCAACTTCCTTTACCCCTTCACTGAACATAATCATGAAATTCTCTAGTTGAAGTAACGAGCTAAGGCTGAGTTCTTCAGGAAGGGTGCATCTCTCAAATTTCAAAGTTTTGAGAGTAAGCAAACAAGCGAACATGCCATGCAGATCATATTGTGCTAATTTAGAGCAGGCCACAGTGAGGGTCTGAAGGCATCTGATTTGATCAGGGGAATATTGGCCCAAGACGGAAGCAACCAAGTGCAAACTCTTTAGAAGCTGAAAGACATATTTTCCTTCAGTTACCGCACCACACCAATTAATGGAATCGCAAAGAACAGAGGAATCCATTTCGTCACATTAGAAGCCAAGAGAGAGCTCCTCGGCGCCCATTCCAATGGCAAAACTGATCCATCGATCAATGTCATCGGTGGAGTTGCTCCCCAAACAGAAATTGATCTTAAAAGACCGCAATTTCCTACCCTGGTAAGACCTAAGAACCTGATCAACTGCTCTGACGAATTTGCCCTGGTATTGTCGACAATCATAAGGATCCGACGACTCATGACTGTGAGGAGTCAAGAACATGTTAGACCGATCAAATACTAGGTCGGGCCTCGTTAAGCAGATGGGGTTCCATCTGTGCGACAATATGCTAGCTCTGACAGAATCCAATAAGGTTAATTTCCCAATAATCAGATGGAGAACATCATCTGGCAGCTCACTAATCAAGTCCTACGCCATGATTCCACACCGCAACTGATGCAGAGAAGCAACAACAAAAAATAAAAATTTAAAAAAAAGTTAGTAAATGAGGAAAAATAGTGTTACAGACTAAAACCTGAGCTGGTTTAAAGATGGAAACTTTGATTGAAAGTAGAACCTGAGCTGCTGGTTTAAGACGCTTCAAGCTTCCCGGCCGGAATTTCTGTAATGTATGAGGATCAAAGATTAGAGTAAGGAGGAGTTAGTTGGAAGACCAAAACCCATAAAAGCTTGTTCTTTACAGGGACCGTCACCAACCAAAACATAAGCCATGCTCATAAAATAAATAACAGAAATAAAATTGAAAGAATTGTCCATAAATTAGTGACAAGCAATGAAGAAATTGCATAAAGAATCGTTCTTTAGAGCAAGGAGGAGCTAGTTAAAAGACCAAAACCGATAACTGAAACTAAGAAAACATATTGAGATGTAGTGCAAGCTCAACCTAACAGACTGATAGGGAGGGGGACACAAACAGACTGATTTGAAATTTTATGAGCCAGGCAGACAAGGGATTGCATAAAAGCTTGTTCTTTACAGGGATCATCACCAACCAAAACACTCATAAAAATAAGATATAGAAATAAAATGGGAAGAAGTGTTCATAAATCAGTGACAAGCAATGGAGCAATTGCATAAAGAATCGTTCTTTACTACTTAATTACCCGGGTACGTGGAGGAAGAGGAGAAGAAGAGGAGTCGGTTTCTGATACATCCCGTCGCTTCCACATTGGTAACAGACAGAGGGCTTCACACAACCAGAGCGGAGACAGCACCGGCCGGCCAAGGAGACTGTAGCTTTCTCTGGTGGTGCGGAGAGGGGAACCCCGGCGGTCAAGTAAAATTTTTAAAACTATTGTGCCATAAAGAATAATAAAAAATTAATTTATATAATTCTTGATAAAAACGCTAAAAGTTTTTAATCGAAGGTACTAATATAAGGAAGAGGACAAAAATATTATCATAAAAAATAATTATTGACAAATCTATCATTTATTTTAAGGATAAAATTGTTGAATAATAGTAAGTTTTTTTTGGTATGAATTAAAGAATAAGTTAATAAAATATTATTTTGATTGTAAGACGGAGCTTTGCCATGATTTGAAATACAAGGAAGACTTTTGTAGAGAATAATCTAAATGATGCAAAACTGTTATGAAAATAAAATATTGATGCTGAGTAATGAAGTGAATAGAGAAAGAAGGGAAGGTTGAGAAAGAAGAAGAGGGCAGAGATGAGCTCGTCTTCTATTCTATCTCTCAATCTTTTCTGATACACATAATATATAAGGAGTGTTAGGTACATATAATATTCACACGTTTTTATTACATTTTATAACATTCCCTCTTGAATACTGTTGTACTTTGGCTAAAATACGCTTTTTGAAATAAGTGCCTCATTAAAAACCTTACCAAGAAAAATCCAGTGGGATAAAAACTTGGTGAAGGAAAAAAGAGTGCAGTGCGTATTCTATTCCCCCTCATATTGGCCTCTCTTGATTTGTCGTTGCATGGCAAACATCCTTGTCAACTTTTGGTGGCATCTGGTGACGTATGCTTTGTCCGATCACTTTTGATACTTGACTACTTTAATTGGACAATGTAGGCAACATTATCTTCATAATTCCTTGTTGGAGCATCTTCCTTGCCTTATTGCTTTTGTGGTCCCGATGATGTAGTAATTTCATGTGTAAAATCGTAGCAGATGTCCGTCTGTGCTTTATGTGGATCAAATGAAGGACCTGCATCTGCAAAACTAACTATATTCTCTTCGGGCTTACAGGGTTAATATAATACCACGTCTATTATATCCCGAAGATAAGAGTAAAATCATATCTTGCCAATAGGCTTATGGCAAAAGCTTTAGGCTTCATGTTACTAGCGATATAGATTTTCACTTAGATAGGGTACTTCAGGAGTTCCAATAATATTTAGATCACAAAAATAGTATGTAAATAATAAACATAAACAATAATAATAAGTGAAAATAAATAGTGCATATATGCAATCATACATGCTCAAAATTGGTTTAAACCATATAAAAATCAATTTAGCTTAATTTTGTATATTCTCGGGAATTAGTTGCTTCAAGCAACTTGAATCCTTCAGGGATTCTCATGTATATGTCATGACATATGGATCCGTAAAAACAGGCTGTAACTGCATCCATTAGATGGATTTCTAATTCTTTTCATATATTGCCAGACTTATCAAATATTTAAAATAATTGCATCCACCACAGGGGAGTATATCCCCTCATAATTAAATACCAGGTCATCGAGTAAAATCTTGTACAATATGCGACAAGCTGTGCTTTGTGCGAAAGCCGTGCTTTCCCCCTTTTTCGCACAAACACTCATTTATAATCGACCGGTGTTATACCACTGTTGTACGGACTATAGGTCCGAAAAATTCCTCGCTTCACAAGCGAGTCTAACACAGCCTTAATTAGGTTTCTCTATTTGGCCAATCATTCTGTGCCTACATTTAACAATGTAGGTTCATGATCCTTATCTTATAATATTTAGCGCTATGTATAAAATAAATATTCCGTCGACAGTTATTTCATGTCGGTTCCTTCTTATTTCTGACACTGTAATTGAGATCTCATCATACTCATTTATTTCAGGTACCTGGTTACTTCTGGAACTTTATCAATTGTGTCAGAAAACCTCTTCTAGAGGATTTTCCTCTTCTTGAGGACTTTTAACATGAAACTCTACTAGAGGTCTTATTTTCTCTTTGGGGCCATATTATCTCTTTACTCCTTTTTCTCTATCGAGAACTTTGTTTTCTTTTGGAACCGAGTATATTCTAAGCTTCTGGCGTACTTTAGATTCATTTGCATATTATACTTGTTCTTCTGGAACATTAATTTGAACAGGAGCATTTGCAGCTGGTATATAAGATTTGGTTACTTTATGTGTCTTGCAATTGACAAAATATTTTGCAAATGAATCATCTTCTGAACTTCAGGTTCATATGAATTCGTTTGAGGATCAAAACTAAGCATTGAATAACATTTTAATAATATTTTGATCCAGCTACTTATTTTCTCCCTCTGATGTTGGGTAAACTCTTTCATCAAATTAACAATAAACAAATCTCCAATCACTAGCCAATGATTTATGGAGATTCATACCCAACATACACAACATATATTCCCAGTCTTCTTTAAGGACCAATTTTACTATGCTGTGGTGGAGCATTATATACTGTACAACCAACAGTCTGAAGATGGGACTTACTAGGTTCGTGACCATGAACCAATTAAAAGGGGAAACCTAATGATAACTTGTTGGCTTGATGCACACAAGTATTGTTACATGTAAAATACCATTTTCTCATACAATAATATTTCATTAATAATGGTCCTGCAATCAATTGTCAATATTCTTCCAGATCTGTTTGGGTTTATTTCCAATGATATACATTACCCATTGAAGAAATATACCAGCATTATCTAGACATATAGTCTAATAACATAAGTAGGGATATATACCCGCAAGTGGCTTAATCATTAAAATAAGTGCGCACAATGCAACTTGCATCACACAATAGACCATCTTGTTGATGCATTATAAAAATTACCTAGATGGTCAACACGGGGGATTTATCAGTCTGCGTTCATGTCCCTGAATTATTCACAAAATTACTGGTGATTCTAGGCCAATTTCATCTTGTGAAGGCCGAATAATTAATTTCGCAGCAAACAAACACATGGAAATTCATTGATTATAAAACTTTTAGTTTTTCAATGAATGACCAAATAAATTTCGTGCATCATTGATCCGGGATGGCCCAACCGGTCACGCCAAACAATAAATCCATGAACCAACTTCAAGTTGGTGCCAGCTTCACGCTGCGCAAACTGTGTTTTTAAATACTTAAAATTGCTAGCTTCAGGCTAGTGCATTCCAGCTTCTGGCTGGATATGGTAAGTTTCAATTACTCAATTTCTAGCTTCGTGCTGCAATATATGTGCCAATTTTAGGATTATTTATGCCACTCATGTCGGAAAATGAACAGAATTATTGAGCAATAATTTAATATAGTGACAAACTTTGTCAAAAGCAAATCCTATTGGATCTGTCTGGGGGACCACATCTTGAAAAACTGACACCTTAGCTGTCTAAGCTTAGGCTATAAGAAGGGAGTGGTAGAGTAAAAAGGGAGTGGTAGAGTCAGAAAGATTCAAAAAACTCAGAAAAACTCAACAAGACAAGAAAAATGCCTTCCCCAGCTACTGTTTTCTTTGTTGAGGGTGCCTCTCTAGGAAGAAGGAATAGGTTAGCTTATAGCATGGTGAATGAGCAGCAAGAGGAATTACCAAATGAGCTGGCGAGAATTCCTCGTTCAGTGTTTATTGATGAACTTTATTCATCTAGGTTCTTTGTAACTCCTTTAGAAGAAACATTCTTCCTAGAGGACCAAAGCAATCTAAGGGTTTTTTTTTATGGCTCGGCTAATTCTATTATGTTTTTCATATCTGATAGACTGCAGGAATTTCAGCTGGAGCCTTCATGTCAAATTTTAAATCAAAACAGTTATTATCAGGTTTCCATGATGGCTCGGAGTGTCCCAAGGGTGACTGGGTTACCACCTATATGGCCTAAGGTACGACTTTTACTATGGAATTGCAGGGGTGTAGCAAGAAGGTCCCAAGATTTTGTGCGTACCTTAAGGGATCTGAAAAATCAGTACAAGCCCAACATGGTATTGATTACTGAAACTTTGTGGCAAGCTGAAGAAAATCATGGTGTGATTCCACTTCTTTTTCCTCCAATAAATTGGTTTGAGATACCGGGAGAAAATAACGTGGGTGGTATGTGGTTCTCCTGGAACGACAGTGTTAGGGTCAACATTAACAGTGAGGCTCAAAGTTTCAGGGTCAATATTGTACCCAATAGATAAATAACTGTTAATACTCATGTATGAGAACCTCTTTGAATGTTCTCCAGTTATGGATTCATTTATGCAATAATAATATGCATGTTTGCCCTTAGCTTTGCCATTATTATCTCATTCACGGTCACATGGCACAAATAATTATACTGTCTCATTCGCTTCAAGGAATAGAGCAGAATCAATTCAACGGGATCAATAATAATTTCCCTTTTATTACTGTAAATGGGGGTTTCTGTACTCTTCAAGAGTATTAGCTCTTCCAGAGCATAAATATATGATCTTCTAGATCATAGTAAAGATTGCATTCTTCGGGAACATATTCAAACTTATGCTCTTCTGGAGCGTATTAACTTTTTTCTCATTTTGAGATTGTACTATCACATTTTATGTGAAATAGTTGATATCCACACATATAATTCTCCCCCTTAGATGTCAACTTGCATTGTTTTCAGGACAAATGCCTGAGCCATTTTTCTAGAAACGATGATAAAATACTGTAAAGTAAATAAAATAAAATAAAATAGCACATAATAATAAAACTGAAACATAAAATAAAATTATTCAATATATATTGGCTTGCACCTTCAGGGTAAGCAAGATAAGAATAGTATCCATCTTCTGATGGTCATACAATATCCACCTTTTGGTGGTCATACAACATCCACCTTCTGGTGGTTATATCTTTCTTCAATTTTTCTCAAAGATCTGCGGGATCTTTTGGCAGTAAGACATCCAGTCTTTGCTTTATTTTCTCTTTTATTTCGTCTTCCAGACGATTTGCATTTAAATGCATTCAATGCCCATAACAAATTTCTTCCAAAAATTTTAAGGGCCTCCAATATTTGTAACATAATTCCAAAATTAAATAAATAAAAAACTTTAATAAATAAACATGGACTTTTTATTAATTAGCCCAATTAAAATTGAATAAACGAAAATTAAATGCAATGGGCCTTATACGAGCCCAATCAAAACGTAAATTAAAGCAAGAAAATAAATATAATGGGCCTTTTTATAGCCCAATCAGAAAAATAAGTATAATAATAATAGATGGTATATAATATATGCTTTTTTTATGCTAAATATAATATATGCTTACTCGATAAAGGCGGCTTAGCCGGCCAACAAATAAAACAAGGCGGCTTAGCCGGCCAACAAAGAGATAAGGCTGCTTTGCCGACCAATAAAGAGATTAGGCGGCTTTGCCGGCCAATATTAAATACTAAACAAATAAACAAATGTGGATTGAAAAGATTTACTTATACCCGGTTTTATTCCAGTATTTTAATACTTTGATATAATAATTATTATTTTCCCAAACTATATTTTCCAATTCCAGAAATATAATTATTTTTTTATTATTTTTCTTATTTCCAGACTGGGCCAAAATGGACAAGCCCAGCCCATTACACAGGCCAAAACCCAGGCTCACAAGGGAGCCCAAGTGCAAGCCTACGCAACGGGCCCAGCAGCTCAGCCCAATCCCCAGCCCGCGACCCATGTACCTCCAGCCCACCCACACGCGGGTAAACCCGACCCGGATACGACCCATCTGGGTCGTCTTCAACCCGTGGCAGGTCTGCTCACTTTCGCGAGTTGCAGCACGGCGGCAAACGGCGAAGGGGATGGTCGGGCGAAGGCGATGCAGGGACGGTATGGTGGCGGTGCGAGGAGGCGCGCGGCGCGACTCGTGGAGACTTGACCCGACACAGCTCCATCGTCCGGACAGTGGCGAGTTGCAGCGGGGTGGCGACGACTTGTGGTTGCGACGGCTGCAGATCATGTTGGCGTTGCGGTGGAGGCGAGGGAAAGATAGATGGCTGCAGGTGGAGACAGACCCGGCCGGTCTTGTTGGGTTATTGGGTTCCTCGTCGGGTTTCCTCTTCCTGTCGACGCGTCCGGCGGCGGCGGCGGAAAGGAAAGGCTCCGTTGAGGTTGTGACCGCACGGGGAACACGCTGATGGTGGCGGTGGCGTGCACGGCGGCGCGGAACTCAGCCGCGTGAACAGTAATCAGACTGGTTTTCTTTCTGGGTTATTTTTTTTGCTCAATTTTTTTTATTTTCTAGGTAGAGACACGTTGTGCTGATAACGTGTTATGAAAATAAAATATTGATGCTGAGTAATGAAGTGAATAGGGAAAGAAGGGAAGGTTGAGAAAGAAGAAGAGGGCAGAGATGAGCTCGTCTTCCACTCTATCTCTCAATCTTTTCTGATACACATAATATATTGGGAGTGTTAGGTACATACAGTATTCACATGTTTTTATTACGTTTTATAACAAAAACCAACATTTCGAAATGGAAGAATTCGTTCGCATGCTTTTGACATGAAACCAACAAAGAGTGAAAAAAACAAAACAAAGAGAAGGGACCAGCAAAATCCTGTTTTCTTTACAGAAGAATTCAAGAGGGCAAATGCGGAGAAAATTAGAAAACCAAATGGGGAGTAGTGTATGGGCCGTAGTGAGGGAAAGGGGAGCGAAGCTTTCTGGTTGGACTTCTTTTCATTTCGGGCTCAATTTGGGCCGTTCATTGCTGGCCCACTTTATTTTTTTTTGCTGGCCTCAGGATGAGGTTTCTCAATAAGGTGCCATTTTTCGGCCCAGTAATTTTGCCCGAAAGATTCATGGGACAAAGAAAGGAGCTGTCTCTTTGGGTTACAAAAGCTGTTCACTTTTTTGTTTCTTTTGCCGTCTTCCTATGACTATGACTTAATTGGACTTGGATTATGGATTCCAAAAGAACAGAAACGATTCTCAATTCTGATTTTTATAATACTTTGATAAATCCGCCCTCTCATATTCCACGAATAAAAATTACAGTTTCAAGAATAATCAAGACCCAGAAATTAGTTTTGTCTCTATCAATAATAATTTATTTTAGACCTCTTTGCTTGGAGTTACTGTCTCGTTTGTTCTTATTCCCCCTATTATTTGGAACTGAAGAAATTCCTTTTATTGTAATGTTAATTAACAGGATAGTTTCTATGCGCGACCCATGGTTTGGTATCCAGTGGTTTTCTTAATCCTTGAAAATATTTTTAACCTCTAATTTGTTTTCAACTCAATCTGTCTAATTTTAGTTCTACCTACCTCGTTCGAATCTTTGGACACATTTGGCTTATGTCTTCTTATTGAAGCATATAAAACGAGCTCATGTTTAAATGCAATCTCAAGCTGTCCTAACAGGTGAAACAGAACAACTTACGAAGGTAGAAGTATTGAAGTTTTATCTTTGGAAGATGGATTACGAGTTCATTATGGAAGGAATAGTAGCATTTCTTTTGGGGTTGGTTTTCTTGTACAAGTTGAGAGGAAGAAGGAATACCAAAGCTTTGGTGAATAACCTCGAAAACGAAACTTTGAAGAGCTCCACAAATGGGATGTGCCAGCCTGAAGATATGGCTAAAAGTACAGATATAATCATTGTTGGTGCTGGTGTTGCTGGTTCAGCTCTTGCTTACACTCTTGCTAAGGTAAATTAGATTCTAATAAAAACGATCCTATTAAATGCATAATAACTGTTTTCTTATGATTTGTCCCTTATTCTTCCTACTTGTTGCAGGATGGACGCCAAGTCCATGTAATTGAAAGAGACTTGAATGAGCCTGACAGAATTGTTGGTGAACTCCTCCAGCCTGGGGGCTACCTCAAATTGATTGAGTTGGGTCTTGAAGGTAAGCAAGAAATTCAATGTATATAGCAATGTTGGTTTCATGTTAAGAGAAAACTTTTGCCTTCCTGCACTTCCTGTTATGTTCTTAAAGTGTATTTATTGTTTCTTTGTCACAGATTGTGTGGATGATATTGATGCTCAACGAGTGTTTGGATACGCTCTTTTCAAGGATGGGAAGAGCACTAAACTATCTTACCCCTTGGGGAGTTTTCGATCTGATGTCTCTGGCAGGAGCTTTCACAATGGTCGTTTCATTCAAAAGATGAGAAATAAGGCTGCTACTCTACCCAAGTATTATTCCTTTCACTTAAGTTGCAGTATTCTTTTCAATGAACAAACAACATAGTTGACATCTTTCTTTTTAAGGGAATGATGTAGTTGAACAATACCTGAAGATAGATAAACAGTTTATTTATTGAAAAATCACTTCTTCTGCCTTGTTGTGTTCAGTGTTAGATTGGAACAAGGAACAGTGACATCCTTGTTAGAAGAGAAGGGAACTGTTACGGGAGTGCAGTACAAAACCAGTAGTGGTCAAGTGTTGAAGGCATATGCTCCATTAACTATTGTATGCGATGGTTGTTTTTCGAATTTGCGGCGATCTCTCTGCAATCCTAAGGTGATTAACTTGTAGAATTTGTAGAAGATAATCTCCTTTTCTTCAGTTGAGATCAAATAGTTTTTGACAGATGTTATGAGGAATTCTGCAGGTTGATATCCCCTCTTGCTTCGTTGCATTGGTGCTAGAGAACTGCAATCTTCCATACCCAAATCATGGACATGTTATTCTAGCTGATCCATCTCCCATCCTGATGTATCCTATAAGCAGCACTGAGGTCCGTTGTTTGGTTGATATACCTGGCCAAAAGGTTCCCTCCATTTCCAATGGGGAAATGACCAAGTATTTGAAAAACACTGTTGCTAGTCAGGTATCCCTATCTGCTAGGAACTCTTATTATTTGTAATTTACAGAAGCACATTGAGTTTATTGATTTCTGTTGTTTTGCTTTGACTGTATTAATAAGTTTGGAACTGGCATATGTTTCAGATTCCACCAGAGTTGTATTCTGCTTTCATGGCAACAATTGAGAAAGGCAACATAAAAACAATGCCAAACAGAAGCATGCCTGCTTCTCCTTGTCCAACTCCAGGTGCACTTCTTCTGGGAGATGCATTCAATATGAGACATCCTCTAACTGGAGGAGGAATGACAGTGGCACTTTCTGATATAGTTCTGCTGCGAAACCTTCTCAGACCCATAAAAAATCTGCATGATGCATCTTCTCTCTGCATGTATCTTGAATCATTTTATACTCTTCGAAAGGTAGATACTAGCTAGTTCCTTTCAAATCCCCCCCCCCCCCCCCCCCCCCCCCCCCNGCATCTACCATAAACACATTGGCTGGTGCTCTATACAAAGTCTTCTCAGCATCGCCTGAAGCATCAAGGAAAGAGCTCCGCCAGGCATGTTTCGACTATTTAAGCCTTGGAGGTGTATTTTCAAGTGGACCAATAGCTCTACTCTCAGGCTTGAACCCTCATCCACTGAGTTTGGTCCTGCATTTCTTTGCTGTGGCAATTTTTGGTGTAGGACGTTTACTGTGTCCACTACCTTCACCAAAAGGATTGTGGACTGGAGCTAGATTGATTTCGGTATGAATATGTAGAATTTGCAACTTATATTCCTGATTCTTGTTTCTTCAAAGTGGATTTCTGTGACAATTTTGTTGACAAAATTATACTAATCTGTGTCAATTTTGTACTGCATTTTCAGGGAGCATCAAGCATTATTTTCCCTATCATAAAGGCTGAAGGTGTTAGACAAATGTTTTTCCCTGTAACCATACCAGCATACCACAGAGCTTCTCCTTTCGTCCATAATTAACAGAAGTAAGCGGTACAATCATTCCAGAGACAGAGAATGAAGAGGAATAGTTCAATTGTTTTGATGCACTGGGTATCTTGTCTCATTGGATTATTCCCTCAACCGAGAAAAAGTAGGGATCAAAAATTAATATTGTATATGTTGTATTCATTGATTGTTATTCTTGTGGGGAAGTGGATTCCCCACCAGTTAGCACATTCTTTTAATTGTGTGGACAATTTATCCATTTTATCAAGTTCCTTCTTCAGCTGATGAACTTGGTTGTAATATGTAAGGCAAGGAGCAAATTATATTACTTGAAAAAAAAACTATGTTGCCAGTCATTTGACCCAATGAAATTGATATAATGGTCCTTAAAACTCCAATTTTGTTAAAAAAATTATACTATATCTAAAACAAAGCTGTAAGCATTAACTTAAGTCATTTTAGAGCATCATCCGTATTATAAAACTAAATGAAACAATACTGTCTTTAAACAAATAGATCAGGCCAGTCAATTAGTCCGAAGACCAAACAAATTTCTTTGTACTGTAAAAGTAATGAGACAACTGTCCTCACAATCACTGTAAATCCGATGTATGTTGGATAGTTCATTTTCGTCCATGACCAAGTAAAATTGAAATTTCAATCTCAAACTTCTTCAGGTGATTGATTATAATTAATATTACAACAGGTCAATTAATACGTGCCCACTTAAAATAATTATATGCAATTAATGTGACTTTTCTTTCCTTTTTTTTTTTTGAGAAATGCAAGCTGACTTTCTTTTATTTTTTGAGATAAGAATAATTAATATGACAGCTTTCATATAGGAAGCGGACTGATCACATTTTGAAGATATTGACTGAGAGATTGGTCAAGCAAAACTTGATTACCTGATTAATTGTTCTAATTTTGAGTTTTGACAATGAATTAATTTCTTCTGAATTCCAAGTTGACCGGTACCATGGATATATAATTTATCCTCTCGTTGATTCCACAGCATATATCAGTCGCCACTCCAATAAAAAAAAAATAAAAAGACAAAAAGGTGAATATAAGCTCAGGGAGAATGTACGTATTGACTTATGCATGTATATTTGGATGTAGTCTGAATTATCTCTCTTTTTTTTTTGTTTTTTTCATTTTATGGTAATATTATTCTCACCAACATGACTGTTTCCTTGGGTCCCCACTTGAATATTGGTTCCCGCCGCGGTTTTGAAATCCTTGAAAATACTTTTAACCTCTGGTTTAATACACGGCTAATTAAACAATTTAATTGATTCAGTCTTGGTAAATGCATGGACTTATTTATTTAATTGGATGACTGTATAACTTCGGTGCTTCTACTGTAACTTCCTAGCTTATGCAGCTATAAAAGAAAGCAAAGTCTAGTTGCAATGGCAACAAAAGCATCACCACACATAGAGCAAAGAGAAACATCAAAAAACTCCCGAAGGTTGCCAACTTTAATTCATCTCCTTTCACTTCACAATATTGACTTCAATAAAAATGGATGATATTGGCATGATGGGAGGGCTAGTAGCTATCTTATTGGGGTTGGTTTTGGCGTACTACTTGATAGAAAAGATGAGGATTAGAGCTTTAGAGACAAAACTTAGAGATGAAACTTCAAAGATCTCTGAATATATGTTAGGTGATCAGCCTGAGGAGAAAGCTGATGAATGCACTGATATAATTATTGTTGGTGCTGGTGTTGCTGGTTCTGCTCTTGCTTACGCTCTTGCCAAGGTAACATGAATTCCTGTTTATCTCACCGAGGATCAGTATATAACAAGAAAAACATGGAATCTTCTAGCCTCAATCTATTTTCCATGAATTTAACTAATCTGTGTTCTGCCTGTATATTGCAGGACGGACGCCATGTGCATGTGATAGAAAGAGATTTGAATGAACCTGACAGGATTGTTGGTGAACTTCTCCAGCCTGGTGGATACCTCAAATTGATGGAGTTGGGTCTTGAGGGTAAGCAAGAATTAATCTATTAGTATATGATGCCTTTCCTATACACTGACTGGCTATGTAAATTACTGGCATATGTTTGTTTGTGAATGTACGTAGATTGTGTAGAAGATATTGATTCTCAACGAGTTTATGGATATGCTCTTTTCAAGGACGGGAAAAGTACTAAGCTCTCTTATCCCCTGGAAAGTTTTCACTCTGATGTTTCTGGCAGAAGCTTCCACCATGGACGTTTTGTTCAAAAGATGAGGAACAAGGCTGCCACTTTACCCAAGTACGTATACTATACTCTTCCTTTCACTTGACATATATATAAACAAAATGCAAAAGACATTGTCTATCATTAACTAATCATTGTTCTTCCTCTCCTCTGCAGCGTAAGATTGGAACAAGGAACTGTAACATCCTTGGTTGAAGTAAATGGAACTGTTAAAGGAGTGCAATACAGGACCAGCACAGGACAAACATTGAAAGCTTACGCTCCCCTCACTATAGTATGCGATGGTTGTTTCTCAAACTTGCGTCGCTCTCTCTGTAATCCTAAGGTGATTAAAATCTTCCGAGCCTGCACAGTCTCACAGCATACAATTATTAAATTGATAGACACTTAGTTAATCAAAGTTCTGGGAATTAATTATATGCAGGTTGATATTCCATCTTGTTTCGTTGCTTTGGCACTAGAGAATTGCAAACTTCCATACCCAAATCATGGACATGTTGTTCTAGCTGATCCATCTCCTATACTAATGTACCCTATCAGCAGCACCGAGGTCCGTTGCTTGGTTGATGTACCAGGCCAAAAAGTACCCTCCATTTCCAATGGAGAAATGACCCAATATCTGAAAACCACAGTTGCTAGACAGGTATTCAAAATCTTTTGACTTGTGGTTTTCTAGTAGTACTTTTGTCTCTATTTTTCTATTATGTTTCATTAAGTATTGGGTTGGGATCATTTTCATTGTTTCAGATGCCATCAGAGTTGTATTCTGCATTCATGACAGCAGTAGAGAAAGGAAACATGAGAACCATGGCAAACAGAAGCATGCCTGCCTCTCCTTATCCAACTCCAGGTGCACTCTTGCTGGGAGATGCATTCAACATGAGGCATCCTTTAACAGGAGGAGGAATGACTGTGGCACTTTCTGATGTACTTCTGCTGCGAAACCTTCTTAGACCCCTACACAATCTAAATGATTCATCTTCCCTCTGCAAGTATCTCGAATCCTTTTACACTCTCCGAAAGGCAAGTAATGAGCTTCTTTCACCAATGAGTGCATCTTAAGTTAAGACGCACAGAGGAATTAAGGTCTCGAGTTCGAGTTCGAGTCTCACCTTAAAAATTTCGACTACATAAAAACAAGAAAGTAATAAAGATAGAACACATGAATCCTACAAATTTGTTTGTGCTACTGAGACAGTGAAATTCTAACTCATGTTTTTTGCTATTGCAGCCTGTGGCATCTACCATAAACACATTGGCAGGTGCTCTGTACAAGGTCTTCTCTGCATCACCAGACCCATCAAGGAAAGAGATGCGTCAAGCCTGTTTCGATTACTTGAGCCTTGGGGGTGTATGTTCTAATGGGCCAATAGCTTTACTCTCGGGCCTCAACCCTCGTCCATTGAGTTTGGTTCTACATTTCTTTGCAGTGGCAATTTTTGGGTTGAGCCGCTTGTTACTCCCATTCCCTTCACCTAAAAACATGTGGATTGGAGCTAGGTTGATTTCGGTAAGCTTCTGGTCTAATATTTGCAGTTTTGTTATTTAGTAGTAAAAGCTCAATTTCTAATGACCATAGTTGATCATATTTTAATATTATGTATTTTTCAGGGGGCATCAGGCATTATTTTCCCCATTATCAAGGGTGAAGGTATTAGACAGATGTTTTTTCCAGTAACCATGCCACCACACTACAGACTACAGAGTACCTTGCTGTGCATTACAAAGGCAGAAATTCATAACCCCAAAGACCTCATTTTCAGATGTATCTACTATTTGTTCAAAGAAAATATGTAGCTTGTAGCTCATCTATTTTGGTCATCACGAGAAGTTGATAATTAAACATTCCCATCCCTCCGAAAAAATTTAACGGTGGGATCACTTGTTGTAGAGATTGAATTGATTTTTTTATGAGGGAAATAAATATTTTTCTCTGTACAATATTTTTTTTATATAAGAATATGCTGAATTACTTATAATCTATTTGCATTTTGCGGTTTATTTGTATTAATGTTAAGAATGAATACAAGGGTGAAATGTATTTAAAACAACAACTTTTTGGGAAAATTTTTGAGCGACAAAAAAATCATTAATATAATTATAGTTGAAAATTGAAATGGTAGACAGAGAATTAATAATGATGTGCAAAATCTGCCTACACCTAAATTATCTACTAATTTTCACAATAAAATTTAGTGTTGATGTATATGTTCTCCAAATTATTATTAAGAAAAGAAGATTTATAGACGAAAAATTAATTAAAAAAGGAGAAAATGTAGGAGGGAAAAAAAATTTGGCGGGAAACTGGAGAGACAGAGCAAGCGTCACATTAATAAATCGCTCACTAGAATTTTGGCTTACGAGACAATCAAAATTAGCAAACAGAGACGCAAAAGCACAAACATTTGGTGGGCAGTGAGGAGAGTGGCTTAAGTATCAGCAAAAAAGACGCGAAAGCAGGGAGAGGACAATGTACGGAGGCAACGACTTCGACGGCGGCGCAGCCGCCTTCATGGGCGGAGGATTCATGCCTTCTCAGGCCACCCAGGCCCCCGATCCCAACTTCTCCTCCTCCTCCTCCTCCAACAAAGTCATCCCATCCCATCCCCTCCCTGCTTTATCATTTCTATGTTTTATCTACCTTCTTAAAGCTACACTCGCTTTTTTAGGGTTTTGAATTTTATTTTTTTGACTCTTCACTTGACAGAATCGTGACGCCAGGAGCTTGTTCCCGTTGACGGTGAAGCAGATACGCGAATTAGCAAGTAACGATGAATCTAATTTCATCATTGATGGTGCTGAAGTAAACAATGTGTGTAATTATCTCGGTTTTTGTTTACGGTTTATGTTGCTCGTTTTAGATCAAAATTGGGGGTTATGGTGGTGTTAAAATTTGTTTTTTTTCCAGGTTAGAGTTGTGGGTAGGGTTTGCCATAAGGAAGACAAAGCTAGTGAGTATAGTGTCCTGATCGATGATGGGACTGGACAGATTGAGTGTACCAGATGGTGATTTATCATGTTCTTGTTTTAAATTTTCTTTGCAGGATTTTGATTTCTGTCTAATGTATTAGTGCATGTTTCTGCCAATTGTGCTGATGATGCTGTTTTATGGTTTTAACAGGGTTCAGGAAAGCTTGGACGCTGAAGAAATGGGAGCCATCGCGTAAGTTTCTATATGTACTCTGACAATTCCTCTGGACATTTTTTTCAAGATTGGTTCATTTGGCCTTTTCTTGAAAGAAGCTTTTGGTTGCTGGAGAGGGGTTTGTTTCATTAGTAATTGCTTCTTTGACATGGAAAGCTTATTTCATCTGGCATGTTTTGATTCCTTTAAGTGTGTTTATCTGATGGTATTTTCACAGAGTACGCATTTGATGCTGTTTTAATTATCATTTTCCATGATAGGATTGGGACATACGTGTGTGTTCATGGACACTTGAGAGGTCTGCAGGGTAGGAGGTTCATAAATGTTTTCTCCATCAGGTATGCGCTGTAACTGATTGTTTTCTTTAGCATTCATGAGAATTTTGACTGATATGCTTTAAAACAACGCCTGTATGTCAGTCTCTGGTACTTGTCGACTGGTAGAATTTTGGAAGCTTGTATTGTACCAGAAGGGAAGTGGTGCAGTTGCCTGTATTGAGACCTATGGTGGCATTACTTATTATTACTTTTTTTTTCTTCCATGAGAGGACCTTTTGAACCAAGATAGCATTAAAATTATAATTATATTGAGTTTATTTCAATTTTTTCCTATTTATTTTGGATTGCCTTGATCAACTTCATTGGGAGAATATGGTTAAATAACCCATAATTTCATTTCTGGATGAAGCAGTTTCTTTCCCTTGTTTTCTTCCTAAGTTGATTCTAGATGGTCCTTGTCTAGAGCGTATGCAAGTTTATTAATGTTTGGTTATATAGACTTGACAGTGAGTGGGTGATTTTCACCTTTATTGCAATTAATACAAAATGGTAGCTATGTGACTTCATGTTGCCTGATCTTCTCTGTTAGCAAAACCAATTTTAAGCAGCATGTCTGGTATCATCCTCACAAAGTATAACCTGCCTTGTGTTTTTTGTGTATAAAGTTCGAATTTCTTTGACAATTAGCTCAGCATTCTGTTGTTTAAGCTTGGTTTTTTGTTTTAATTATCTTTTGGCAGATCCTTTTGGATGCTGCTGCTTTTAGAGATTTTGGTTGAAGATGAAATGGGCTTGTTTCAACAATTAATGTGGTTTCTAGAATACTTCTCCATATTTATCGATATATTTTGGTTTGTTGTTTGTTAATGTGACTTCCCTGGAGAAGATAATGACCTTCCCTCCAGTTTATCTTCCTCATGTAGTCTAGTCTTGTGTAATTCAAATAATGGAGAAAAATCTGTACTTTGACTGTAGGAAGTTGTATGTGGAGCCTCTGGCGGTTCCCAGTGTAGAATTTTCTTATCTTGTGTAATCCACATGGAAGTTCCATCAAAGAAATCATGTAGTTTCTAGCTAATTCGTGCTACTACAGTTTCCTAGAGTTCTATCGGGTCCAAATATGGTCTTAACTTGAATCCTCTCTTCAATTATCAGGCCTGTTACGGATTTTAATGAGATTCCAAGCCACTTCATCGAGTGCATATATGTTCACTTCTACAATACCAGGCTGCGGGTATTAAATGTCAACGCAATACACTCTGTTTTGCTAAAATATGATATTCCAGCTGAATTTATGTTCTTGGCTACATATACACTTTTTTTGACAACATACAGGGTGCCAATGCTCAGCCTTCCACAGGAAATACAATGAGTACACCTTCAAAGGGATACCAAGCCGCCCCAGCAAATCAAGTAATCTATCTGCCCATGAGACATCAAGTTTCTGAGTTCCTTTATTATTTTCTTGTTCTCAGATTTTGCTGTTTTTCAGTCTTACGGCTATTCTACCTTGGACGGAATAAACAACGTTGGTCAGATGATCTTAAATCTCTTGCAGCAACCTGCATACCTGTGAGTTATCCTTTAGATCTTCCATCTCTCAGAACAGCTAGATTTTGTCTTTTTAGTTTTAGTTGGGGAAAGAATCGCATTATACTTTGCTTTTCTACCTCTCAAGCTCAGATAGGGAATTGCCTTTTTTGTCATATCTTTCTGCGTAGGCATTTTTGCAAAGTTCCATGTACATGTTATCAGTGCATTTCCATGTTGGTCGTTGTTTGAAACGTTTATCAAGCCTGCACTCTTGGATGTTAATGATACTTCTCAGGGTATGAATATTGGAATCTAGCACTACTTGGTCCCTGTTCAATAGTCTTATGCATCACACGATCTGTCTTCACATCTTCTGTGTTTCATGGCTCAACCAGTTTGTAGGGTTTGCACACTTACACCACATCGTCTTTAACCTTTGCAGCGGCAGTGAGGATGGAGCCCACCGTAATGCAATGGCCCGTGAGCTAAATATTCCAATGACTAAGCTCATGTCTGTGTCACTTACTCTTCTCTTCATGTGCCTCTTTGAACGGTCATTTTTTTGTTTTGACACCAGAGTTTTTGCATTTGGCAGGGAAGAACTACAGACTCTTGTTGACAACGGCTTCATTTACTCAACCATTGACGATGATCACTTTAAGTCAACTGTTAATGCCTAACGTCTTTAGGGTAATGACAAATTGGTGGATTTAGCTTGATTATGATTACGCTGTAACTCACTCTCACAGTGTGTGCATTTCGCTTGGTTCATGAAGAGTGTTGTGCATAACACTAATGTGGTGATTTAGACAGGCAAATAGTTGTGCAGGGTTTTTATTGCATGGGATTCATTTTATCTAGTTCAGTGACCTAGATGATGTAGGGTGATGAGATTTCCAGTCATTAAGCAATGTAAAGTTGTTTTTAAAAAAAAGCTATTGCTGCTGTTTGAGGATTGTAAGCATTTTGATTATATGTGAACCACACTGTCATGGCATGGATTCAAGCGCTTATGTTTCCCGTGTCTTCGCCTCAGAGAGCACTTGCTTGGCAATTGGCATCAAGGCCTGGTTTAATACTGGCAGGCAAGAAAAGTTTAGAGGAACAAAAGGCAGTGAACCTGTCTAGTTACCATAGGAAGAGTATGCATTTCAATAAATAACGAAGTATGGAATTTCTTTTATCCTATGCGTATGCACTTTCATAGAAAAAGTTCACTGACCGAATTTTTGGAGGCGAATGTGGTAACTCCTTGATTCAGAATTTTCACCGTTTGTATTCGTCTATGTAATCTTTGGAATTGTTGACCATCCTTTCTTTTTTAGGAAATTGCTGAATTTTCAGCAGTTGTATTCGTGTATGTAATATGTATAAATTAGAATTGCAGAACATGCTTGGCAGTAGAGAACGAAAACAAAGAGGAGAGATTTGAAAAGCCAAAACTAATCAATATAATTGTATGATCAATTTCTTCTTGTGTTTGAGTAATAATGATCAATTGAATCTATGGTCAAAGTTAATATATACAGCAAGAAATAACAGTACCTTTACAAATTTGTCGAGGAATACAAAGACGAGTGACAAGGCAAACTCAATCCCAAGCTACACATACTGATAAGATTACTCATTTGTTCAATGTTTGTTATCCTAATGAAAACATTTTGTTTCCTTTTAAAAAATATATTTAAAAGTACTAAATCCTCACATCTCTCGATCATTAAGACATTTTAGAAAATCAAAGCCAATCGGTGTAGAAGAAGATACACATGACAGGATTAGTGAAAGTTAAATGTTAAATTATGTAATCCAATCCAAGCAAGTGCCACACACACATACACAGAGTCTTCTTTTTTCCCCTATTTTTATCTGATGAGACCATTTTGTCGCCTCCCCCGCACGTGTGAAATGATAAGCTTTCGGGGAAGGTCACGTGATATCACAATTTAGCACCGCCCTCTCCTCTTGTGTGTTAAACTCTAGACCTCGTAAAGCGTGCAACTTGTTCGCCCACTGGGGGGAGGCCACGTGCAAACTAGCTTCAATTTTTTGACCGCGCCTTCAAAACAGTGTTCACCGTATTTACACCTATACCAAAAAAAAACCCACAGGCCAAAGGATATAGATATACCAGTAACTTATAAAGTAAAAAAAGTAAAAAAGGTAACTTATTAGTGATAAAAAAAAAGAGTAAATTTCACCATATAATTAATAGAAAAATATTCATTTCAGTATTTTGCTTATAGTCGTTGTGTTGTCCCTTGTTGGCTTTAGTTTTGAAAGTATTCAGTATTTTGCTTAGAGTCGTTTTTGTTGTCTTATTGGTTTTAGTCTGAAAGCATGTAGACGACGTAGAACTGCTTATTGCAAATTAAATGAATTAGGTGAGGTGGCTCTCCTTACAAAAACTGTGTCTGATCAGAAAGATACGTACACTGAATAATGTGACATATTATGAATCACTAATTTGCAGACAAATCATGATCAAAAGATGGTTTGTCCATACATTAGCTGACGCATTGCTTCATATAAGTTTCTTTTTAACAAAGTATTGTTGTGAAATATTATTATTCACCATGAGCAAGACTTCATATTTAATTATGTGATCAATGTGTTAGCGCATCCTCTAATTCTATGTATATAATTAATTCCTTAATCCCGGGATTATGATAGTAGTCAAATACAAATGGAATGGAACATAATCATAACGAACTTACTAGGCGCACGAAGAGACAAATGAAATAAAGGGTAAAGAGGCAAAGCACAAGATCTTTCCTTTCTCACAAGAATGTATAAACAAATAAAAAAAATTAATCTCAAACGGCGACAATAATGGTATCGACTCAGAGAGGGGAATGCAAACAAAATGCACCCCAATTAAAATACAAAGGATGTCATGTGAGTTGTGATCATGGAGGAATTATAAAGAATTACAAGTGAACGTGAGGAATGATTCTCTTCACTGACCACACACAAATGATCCTAGCTAACTTTGAAACATGGTTTGACCATGAACCAAATCCCCTCCTTGAACTACCAAATGACAGCAAATTTTGTTTGTTACTTTAACATGGGTGTGTTTTATTTTAATGGTTTAAGTAATGTTCATTATTAGCTTTTACTGTGGGAAGAATCAAAAGGTAAGAGGGAATGCACCAGCACACTTCCGCCGAACTCTCTGCCAATCTCTCCTTTCAACTTGCACTGACTGTTCTTTTTGGTGGTGACCCTTTCTTTAGTTTAGGGAGATCATATCTCTCTCATTGATCTGCTTTGCTTAGTGTAAAAGCAATTTTAACACTTATCCGGGTTTTGAGGCAAACTTTGTAATGTGATGTAATGGGCACATAATCTGTTTTCTCTCATGTGCGTTTTGCTTGTCTTGCAGTTTGGTTAAAATTGTGGTGCTTGTTGGGCTATGAGTCACACCAATGAGATATTTGAGAGACACCCTTTTTGTATTAGGCTATTAGCACTTGGGACATGTGGCCACAACCTCCGGAGTGGGGGTGGTTAATTGTGGAAATGATGGGATTTTGCTTCTTTCCTAATCTTTAATTAAGTTTTTTTCATTTAATTAGTTTGTAGTGGATATTCATGCATGTCTTCTCATGATCTAGCTAGAAATCCATCTGATTGTGGAATGTTTTATTGGCTAGTTACTTATAAAATAGCATCCCGCTCATGCATGGTTCTGCAAGTTGCAACCCAATCAACTCATCTTGAGCTTTAATTGGTGAAAAAATGGAAAACATACATAGGTATGATCATGCATCACATCTCATAATACTGGAAATACATAGTCCTCTAGCTACAAGCCATGCCACAGTGGGTATATATACGTGCTACGTTGCCACGTTAATTACAAAGTTACTCTTGATGGAAAATTACATTTACTGAATGATTGTCGGTCTTTTTCCTTCCAAACTCACCATTATCATCACTTATAATCCCAAACTAATTAAAAGGAATCCTAACCCAAAAAAACACTAAATTGCATTCAAGCTTGATACTGAAAGTGCACTCAATTAGAAGTCTTTCACATGAACAAATCATCTCTAATGCTCTTATAGAGTCTACAAATCTAGACTGGACACTTCATAGTCCCCTTTAACAATATTTTGTTTCTCCCCCTCATTGACGAATAGCATTAAAATAGTGGTGCTGCCTTGTATGTTATGGCAGTGTACAAATTATGCCCAACACAACACTAGGCAACCCTGTCATACTCTAGGCACCACATACACCCCCTTTTATAAGATTCTAATCAGAGCTACTCCTAACAGTCTGATTACATGCAATACGACATCTATGGTATCCTGTTGACACGTGTGGCCAGTGTCCTGAAAGTACAGAATATAATAATACACACGTGTCCTGGGGGATACATGCACAGGCATGTGGGGTGCCATTAGCAAAACCTATCCCCTCTAGCAATTTGCAGCTTAAAAATAGGGTTTATATAATATAATGGGAAGAAGACCCGAAACCAAGTAAGTAGCACAAAACCCTCCATGCCTCCAAACTAACTAAGGTACATTGGAGCTTGATGGGAAAACAGTAAGCAGGAATTTCAGGAAATCTGTGTGCCACAAATTTTCTCTCTACTAAACCATAAGTGGATGGAAAAAAAGGGAAAAAAGAGGGAGAAAAGAGAGGGAGGGAAATGAAAGAAAAAGTGAAAAAAAACTCCCGGGAGGGCGCGAGTTGTGTTTGGATTTGTAATAGGAGGATAGTAGTACTATTTTGTGGAGGGAAGGAGGAAGAAAATGCAATGATGGGTCAAAGAAAATGAAAGGATATATGATTGATTTAGTGGGGAAAGTAAAAGAGACAAAGAAACGACACGCGGCACACGTTTGGGACCGATTTGTAATGATTTTCTTTCATTTTGGGATTTAACAGCACAGTGTGGATAGTAGTAGTAGTAGTAGTACTGTGTTCTTTGTGTATGGGTCACCCTGTTTGTTCCCTTTTCCTGCTCCTTGCTTCCCCACACAACATAACATGCACCCACCCACCCAATCACTACTCCCCCCAAAACCCCCACATTTTTTCTAAATATGACTTTCTGGAATCAATTAAGATTCAATTCAATCATTTCTTTTAACAATAGGAAGAAAACATTTTAGATATACTAGTATATACTAGCTAGTAATATACAACTAGCAAAACAAACTTTATTTATTGTCAGGTCCATTTACTACTAGATAATCTATCTTTGAATGTTATTGATAAATTTACAAAACAAATCAGAAAATAACAATCACCCAAAATAGGTATATTTATTTTTATTAAAATGGCAATTTTGAATCTTAATATGATAACTCAAAACCGATTTATAAATATCGGAAAGGCCTGCAGGCATCATTTATAGAGATGTAATCATAAGTATATGAAACTTATATTAATAACTACGCAACAAAACTTAGATTAATAAGTTTACATGAGCTATATTTGTATTTTGCAACACTCGAGAGGGTAATCCTCAACAGGTATGCATCTCTCGTGGGCGCAATATACTTGTATGATCAATCCATGAGCTATACATATATATAAAAAAAGAGTTTACACCTGGTTTTTACCACGCTTTTAAGTGATGATGTAAATTCATGGTGCATTTTTTTCGCCAGGAAAAAAGAAGAAGAAAAACATCTGGTACTTTCTTGAAGAGACCAAGCGCAATGGCCAATGCCATGGCAAATTCTTTGATAACTCAAGACACATAGAGCATTAAGCATAATGGTACACATAGTGTCAAAATTGTGCAGAATTTTTGTCCTCTGATAAATTGAGTACAAAGCATTTTAGTAGATATGTCACTTACATGATTCAATCGATGTAAATTAATGTTGGTACTAATAGTGCATTATTCATTTTTTCTCTCCACAGTCGCGTTATATATTTAGTAAAACCTTGAAATTCAAGAACATTAATTTGACTTTTTACAACTTCAAATTTTCTCACAAGGGTATATATAAAAACTTTTTTAATTACTGAATGAATTCTGATCATACAAAGCCAGCAAGTAGTATCAAACTGGCCTGCGTCATATATGTCAGACTTGAATACCTCTATTATTATCGCAGTTTTCACATTCATGTGGCCTTTAGCTTACTTTCATTTTTGTATTTAAACACATATATTCTGTCTCTCTACAAAAAGAAAAAGATATTGCTGTGGTCAAAGGTGCACAGGGAGACCGCCCCAGTCGTCCCATAGAAAGCTTCCACTTGCTTTGTCATCTCATTCCCTCTTATCCCTCCACCCTAACCCTATTCACTGATAATTAAATAAAGCCCTTAAACCCCCCATTTATTTCTTTTCTTTCTCTTACATTACCTCCTCCTCTAGCTACTACTAGTAGTAGTAGTACCAGTAATAAAATAAAACCCTCGATCCTCGTGCAACCCTCTTCCCCTCTCTCTCTCTCGCTCTTCTTTCATATTCATCCCTCTTTCCTCCTCTACCTCTATATCTGTGTCACCCTTCTCTTCATTACTCTCCATGGAATGAAATCTTTCTCCCCCTCCAAAAACATTACTCACACACGCTTGACGCTTCTTTCTATAGCTTAGTTGAGCTCTTCGTTCAACGAAACACATCAAAAACTCAGGAGATTTGCAATTTCCAAAGACTCTGAAAAACAGTAAAGAAAAAAAAAAAAGAAACAACTTTCACACTCACCCACAACAATCAACAAACATGAATATGGATCCTTCTTCTCATCAAAACTGGCTGGGTTTCTCTCTTTCTAACCATCATCACATGAACATTAACATCCCTACTTCCTCCTCTGATCCTTCTCAGCTCTGTCTCTTTGAAGCCTTTAGCAACCCTACCAACCCAGGTTGGTAGCAGCCTCTTTCTCCTTGTTTCCCTTTACTATATGCACACACTTAATTAACATACATGGTTTAACTTGCTCAAACAGTTTTGATTGTTCTTTTTTAGTTAATCTTTTAACCTAGAGTTGCTATATAGTGGGTGCAGTACCAAAGGAAAATGCATCAGCTGGTAGTGCAACAGACCTCTCTATCTTCAACAGCTCAGGGCCAAAGCTGGAGGACTTTCTTGGCGGCTCCACCACCACCACTGCGCCACCTCCTGCAGCACCAGCACCACCGCAGCTGCAACCACAACCGCTAGTTCATCACTTCTGTACTGATCAGACAACACCGGTTACCACCGTATCTGATACACCTGAGATATACGACTCCGAGCTCAAGACGATAGCCGCTAGCTTCCTTCGCGGGTTTGCTTCCTCTAGTCATGACCAAACCGAGGCGCAGAAGCAACAACACCAGCTACTGGTTCAAGCTGATACTGCATCAAAGAAAAGTGTTGATACCTTTGGCCAGCGCACCTCAATCTACCGAGGAGTCACTAGGTGAATAATTAACACTCCAAATCTTTAGAACCAAGGTTAAAGTTTCACTCATTTTAGGATGACGATACTAACAAATTATGTATATGTGTTCTTCTCTTGTTTATTTGCAGGCATAGATGGACCGGGAGATATGAAGCTCATCTATGGGATAATAGCTGCAGAAGGGAAGGCCAGAGTAGAAAAGGAAGACAAGGTAATTAGCTTGGGGATCATGTTTTTTGAGTTTTATCTCCTTCAATCTTTTTTAAGGTTCTTGAGTAGTATGCGCCTATGAAGCCTAATCCTTACAAAAGGCCAATGAGATCTGGGTCGTCTCAGTCTTCTTTCAGTCTCAGTGTGAACTACTTAATTGGCAGCTCAAGAACTGTAGGATATTGTAATAGATGGTACTAATAAGATTGGAGGAATGTCTATTAGTATTATTTAATGAACTATAAATCCCAAATGGGAAAAAAAAAGCTTCAACGCTGTTAGATCTTCTGGCAGATTGGTACATACATTGGCGCTCAATAGATTTTGATTTGCAGATTTTTATTGTTAAAAAGTGGGTGTGTTAATGTGGATACTGATCTGCTTTTGTGTTCTTTATGTGGCATGTGCATGGCGAAATGATTGCTGTCCCATGGATGCTCAATATCATCATTGCAGTTTATTTGGGTGAGTACTTCTTTTCTTCTCCTCCTTTGTTTGGGAGGGTTTCTATATGATATTAAGTTTGATTAGAAATCATCATTATTTTGTTTTACTCTTGTTGTAACTCAAATATTCTTTCCTTTCATGAATGCATTATCATTTGCAGTAGTAGTTGAGGATGGGACTCCTGATTTTGGTTGACTGTAACTTAAGATTCCAAATTTTTGCATGAATGTGTCATCGTGGTTAGAATCTGTCAGGATTCTTATGATCACAACAGTGTCATTATTTATACTTAATGGTTTTTCTGTTTGGGTGTACTGTTTCAGGAGGCTATGATAAAGAGGAGAAAGCAGCTAGAGCTTACGATCTTGCAGCCCTCAAGTACTGGGGTCCGACCACCACCACAAACTTTCCAGTAAGAACTAGCCTTTAACATTAAATTACTACTTATTTGTGTGCATGCATATGTATTTGGCTTCAATTTTTTTTGTTTTGCCATTCTTCTTTTTCAAGCTTAATTAAACCCTGATGCATGTCTCTGTCTATAGGTTTCTAATTACGAGAAAGAATTGGAAGAGATGAAGCATATGACAAGGCAAGAGTTCGTTGCTTCACTTAGAAGGTAGATAGCCGTCTTTCATCATTTCTTTGTACAGTGTACCTTTCTAAGCTCGTCATTACTTTTGCAGTGATTGTAATGATATTATTTTCTGATCTTGGTAGGAAGAGTAGTGGTTTCTCAAGAGGAGCCTCAATCTACAGAGGAGTGACAAGGTAATTAGTGGTTCTTTTTATCTTTTTCTGTTCCATGTAGAATATATATATATAATATCAAAGGTTTTAATTACTTAATGTTCATTTTCAGGCATCATCAACATGGTCGTTGGCAAGCAAGGATAGGCAGAGTTGCAGGCAACAAAGATCTCTATCTTGGCACCTTTAGTGAGTTTCCAATGTCCTCCTTTTTCCTTATATCGATATGTGTTTCCACATATATCAAGATTCTTCTCTCTTTTTGATAATATTAACGGGGAAATAATATTTCTTTTGTTAAACAGGCACTCAAGAGGAAGCAGCAGAGGCCTATGACATAGCAGCAATCAAATTTAGAGGCCTAAATGCTGTGACCAACTTTGACATGAGCCGTTACGACGTGAAAAGCATAGCCAACAGTAATCTCCCCATAGGAGGAATGTCGGGGAAATCGAAGAACTCATCAGATTCTGCCTCTGCTGATAGCAAGAGCATTGATGGGAGCAGATCGGACGATAGAGATCATCTTTCCTCAGCATCCTCAGTTACCTTTGCATCTAATCATCATCATCATCAGCCAACAGCTGCAAGCTCCACCCTCAGCTTTGCAGTTCCTGTCAAGCAAGGCACATCCTCTGCAGCAGCAGCAGATTATTGGTCTATCCTTGGATACCCACCACACGCAACTAGTACTACCACTTTAAACAATAATGCCAAGACTAGTACTACTTTGTTTGCATCTCCCACTAGCGGCACTGCTTTTCATCAAAACCCTACAACAGCTTTCAGTATGGATCACTACAATGCAAGTTCTACAGTGAATGAGAGTAATAACAACAACAACAACAATGGGTTGTTACTGTTCAATGGAGGTTATCTGCAGCAACAAAGTGGTGGTGGCACTAATAATACTGCTTCATCAGGGTTAAGTATCCCATTTGCTACACCTATCAGTGCATTACATAGCAGTAGTGGAAGCAGCTATGAGGGTAGTTCCGGATATGGTAGCTGGATTGTGCCACAATTGCATTCATTCCAGTCTGCCAAGCCTAGTCTTTCAGTGTTCCAGACACCCATTTTTGGCATGGAATGAGCTCACTAAAGCAGGAGGGGAATGAGAATCTGTGCTAGGCATGAAAGTGAAGGGCCAAAAGGCAAATTTGTGTGTTGGATTATTGGTGCCAGCATGCATGTGTACAATAGGTGCTTCATCCTTTTTTACCCTATCTGATGATGAGTTGGACTGACCGAGCATTTCACAGGAGCTGACAGTAGTAGTACTACTAACTTAAGTTCTTTTTTCATGGCCTTGGTTTCCCTCTCTTTTTCTTCCCTTCTTTTTGGTTTTTCTCTTTTGCTTTTTCTTTTTATTACTGACATCAATCACAGATGGGGTACAAGTGAGGAAAAAAAAGAATATCCTTTTGTAATTTTCCACTTTGTTAGTAGCAAATTATTGATGGATATGAAGAAGAATTTCCGGTACACACATTTGGACAAAAAGGCATTCACGAAGGGATAAGTAGCAAATTCGCCTAATTTTGGATATAAACTGTATTGTAGACCCACAGGTTTAATCTTTTTGATTGATTAGACTTATGAGCCAACACTGCTTAGGTATGTTTCACACTTTAAAAAACTGAAAGGTTCTTGTTCCCGGTTATCAAGACTCATGTTTTCTTCTAAAAGATAGAAGTCGAGCTAACGACTTCTAATCATGTATTGTGTTCACGTATATTTTGATAATATACTTCCCGGTTTCGATAAAAAAAACTGAAAGGTTCTTGTTCTTATAGGAACATTAACTCAGAATTGAGTGACAATTCCCACTAATTAAAAAGATCCTAAACTGAGGTAGACCCAAGTGACTAAGAATAGGTACATAGCTACCGAAAGGGATATTCAGATTAGTGATTAGTTCTTGTTGAGGTGAAAATCAGCTGGAGAACGAAAATACTCGCTGTACTGATCAACCTAATTAATGAGGTTCTATATCTCCATACATGCATGAGAATCACAGGAAATTTATTTGTTACTTAGTTAATAGGAGGTGAATATTTCCATTGGTGTGAATTGGAGCAATGTAATGTAAATTAATCTATTTGGAATCGGCAAATGGATATTCATATTCTTTTAGTTGACATAATTTCTGGGTAAAAAGCAATCTCATTATTGGACCAAAGCTACATGGAACTGAACTTAGCTAGTGATGTCTTAGCTAGTGGATGTGCTAGTAGTACTCTCTAGATTATATATTGCAGAACAGAAACAAGAAGACAATATTATTGATTAGTAGTGTGCCCAAGTAGGGTAATGGATGACAAATATTTGCAGTTGAGACCAAAATCATTTGTCGCAGAAGCCTTACGGTACAAAAGGAATTCTCCATGCTCCACAACACACATAAAAAAGGCAGTCTAAACTCTTAATTAAAGGGGGTCGAATATCTTGACCCAAAAGGAAAAGGTTTGAGACAACAAACTTTAACAAGATAGTAATAATATACAACAAGACAGAAAACAAGAACCATTTTCTCCTAATAGGGCTATATGAACTTTATGGATCTGTCCCTTCCCCTTTCCAAAGTTACTAACATTAGAGATTCAATTCAAAACCAAAAAAAATTCATGTCCTTTCTTGTCCCTTATATACCTAGCTATTTGGCTTTGGGTGAGGGCTGTCCTCTGTGCCTTTCGGCGCTTATCAGTATTTCCTCAACCCCACTACCATATAAACTTATAACCCTTTGACCATTTCTTTGACTGTGTTATTTATTTAACTATATGGTACTATGATCACTCCATACACATATAAACTTGTTACTGGGATTCTGCACACCAAATCGTTCATGATTCTTGGAAGACTACATAATTAATCAAAGTTGCTTAATTATTCATGTATTAGGATTTAATTAAGTTAAGATGTGGCCAGCCAGGCTGATCTAAACCCCTCTATATATAGTTCTCTAGCTGTGTAGGCATGCAAAAATAAGTAGTAAAAAACAAATGGCAGAAAAAAAGGTAACATGGAATATATCCTATCTTTATTTTGTTTTTAAGTCACGTGTACGATCCGTCCCTCTACGGAAAGTGACAATTGCATAACATTCGGCGTGGATGATAAAGTTGATTTCAAAGTATATAAAGCCTTAATTATATATAAATATTAAGTTTATGGATATATAATGAAAAGAGACACGCAATTATTTTTAGTTTATTACTCGACCCTTTGCTACGGATGTCGTTTTAGGTGGAAATAATAGCAACAAAGATGGTTTAAGGGCATGTGATTTTGGTCTTCCTTAGCGGCTAGCTAAACCTAATCCTAATTGCCAGAGTTGTTTTGTCAACATATAATAGGAGAGAATATATTTCTAGATCTGTAAGGAGATTTTATTTTTGTCCCATTGCCATTCCTCATCTACCTATACTTAGGCGTGACGCTTGCCACGTTTTATGAAGTGGATACGAGTAGATGATTTCATATCTTTTTGTATGTTTTTCTTTTGAATAATCAAGTTTTTGACATGTGAATGTAGTTCTTGTTGACGGCATAGGATTTATTTTGGAAATACTTGGTACTGTTTTGGCATCCTGCTTTAGGATGAAAATGGCAAATGCAATGTGATTTAGTTTTATGGGATTTAAATAGAATTTTACTGTTGAAAATAAAGAATTTCTCAACCCACCATTTCCCTTTGATGTGCGAAAATAGTTAAACTCTATGTGATCAAACTGTATATATCATTAAATTCAACGTGATCAACTGACTATCAAAAAACCGTAAATTGCAAGGATATTAAGCTAAATTTAATCCAAATGAATCACTTCAGCCTCACCCCTAACTCTGGATACCCATCTATTCTAAAGTATACATGAGTCTAATACTGTTCGTTCTTCTTTTTGCCCTTTAAAAGTTAAAGCAAATGAAGAAGAAGGAGAGCCATAATTAATCAAGGTTATGGGTTTGCACTTGTGATTGTGAGACCTACTTCATATGATTTGTCTTAAAACAAAATGGCATAAGTACATGCCATTATAATTATCCTTGAAAAGGCTAGGTTTTCTAAAATGGCACAACTGTTTAGTCAAATGTAATGACTGCAAAAGCTCCTTCCTTTCCTTTTCTTTATCCCATCTAGCTTTAAACATCCGGTGGGGGAGGGGACCTTTTTTTTCTCTCTTTTCAAAATTTTGGGTTATTGAGTTTAGTCTCAATCATATGCTTCCCTTTTGTGTTTTGCCTGCAAACAAAAAGATGTCGGCCAAACTAAGCACCTACTGTCTTCCTCTCCCTCTTGGATATCTTATAGCTCCTTTGACCAAGGACTTAAAAAAAAAATGTACACATATATATGTGGTCTTGGCAAGCAAGAAGCACTTTTCATTTTGGTTATTTAATGATTATGGGGTTAGGGTTCTGCCTTCTTGGATGTGAACAAGAAATCGTGATTCAAGGGAGGGAGGGACATTATGCTCATCTCAAGCTTGGGGCTTTTCTTTACACATAGGTTGTCATTATTATAATCATTAGTGTATAGTTTGTACTATTCTCTATTAATCATATAGTAATGACACCGCACGTGCTCGTTGACTGGGGTGATCGGCGAAGCGTGCGGTTGAATGTCTGGGATTAGATGGATAATAGATTACTTAACCATGGAAAATTACAAAAGGAAGAAGAAAAGAAAAGAATATAACTTCATTCCAAAGAAAAGAACAGTGTAACCATCACATGATCGAGGTCTTAGCAACTAAGTAATTTTTTTTAGTACTAAATGGTAGCAAAGCATATTAATATTGCTCTCATACGTTAGAAATGAGAACAGTGGGCTGTTTTATCAGCAAAGTGGTCATCTTTCGGGCCCAACACTTAAGAAGTATTGGGCCTTCGATGTTTTAGGCAAGACGCAATGATGCGAAATGGGCCAATTGTTTTTACCCCTTTTGTTCTTTTGGAAGCCTAGTTAGGCAAACCCAATGACGCGACGTGTTAACTCTTCCAAAATTATACCGCCGCCATCAATACATCCGCTCCCAAATTTCACACACAACACGAACGCGACATACTGAAACTTTGATTTGGGATTTGTTCTTTTTGAGCAACAAGGAAATGGGCTTTTTAAATTTGTTACGCATTGTTAAGTTTTGCTATAAAGATAATTGTGAGTACTCATTGACCCGTTGATTTGCCATTCCAGCCCTGGACTGAGGTAGCCTCCTTCAACTTAAATTTATTTTTTTAATAAAAAGCTATCAGTAGAAGTTATATGGGACCACTTTAACGATATTCTTCTTTAAGGGATGGGTGGGTATTTGCTTGTCAAGGTCAGGATCAAAGAAATATTGTTGCCTTAAAAGGGAAAAGGCCGAGGAAAACAAGATACCCAATTTAGGTTGAGGTAGCAACAACGACACAGACCATTAATGTTACACCGTTGGGCTTCACTGTCAAAAGAAGAAAAAAAAAAAAAAAAAGGAAAGAACTCTCGGTGGTTCCTTTAAGAGGGAATTTGAGGACTAAGGTGGGCTATTTTCGAAGTCCAGAATGCCCATCATTGGCCCAACACAAGAAAAAAATGGGCTGCGCAGTCAATCAATTGACGGGTTCAATGGCCCAGAGATTCCGTCCAAAATGCATGACAAAGCAGGGATGAAATCTTAACTTTGTTGTCTTCGTTCGTCGTCGAAGAAAGAAGAAGAAGAAGAAGAAAGTTTGTTAATGAAATACGTACGGGGTGGGGCCGGTTTCAGGTTGTCAGTTTGGTACTAAAAGGAACAAGTCAAAGTCACATGAAGACTCACATGGCAATGAATTCTGTGTGTGATTCAATTTTGTAAGGAATCCTGGAGAGAAGATCAATGATGTTGCGGTACAAACAAGTAGCAGGAGTGCGAAAAAAGAAATAAAATATTTAATTAATGAGTAGAATCCAAATTAGTAAGGTAAAAATCTCTGAATTGGTAACTAAAAACAAAAAAAAAAAATAATAAGCAACTAAAAGAAAAAAAAAATACCAAACAAAACTTAGAAAATATTGAACAATTAAAACAATCATTCTTTTTCCTAAGTTATTAAAAGCTTATACATAGCATGGTTTGAATCATTTATTGCGCATAATTCAAATCCTTTTTTTTTTTTTTATGAAAGCACAATTCAAATTCAAATGATTCAATTTGCAATTTTTTTTTTCCCTTTTGATGACGCAAGTTTTGTTCTGTGTTTCAACCGCTTCTAATTAGTTGTTCTTGTCCTGATCATGGGCAAACGGGCGGTGACGATTTGGACATATTTGCCGCCCATAGATCATGAGATTTTCGAGGCCATGGAGCCCAATAGCCAAACTTGAAGTAAATTAAGCACAATTCTTCTCCTTCCTATTATTATATTGAAATATTATACCTACAGCATACTATTATTAATTTGTCCTTATAAACTAATAATCAGACATGTAAATTTTATCAAATAGTGTTACGGACTACAAAAGAAATAAATTAATAGATATATTGCGAATGAGTTGGCTTACTTGGTTGAGATTATGTGAACATTCCCGCTAAGTTGAAGTTCGAATCCCACCGACCCTCCTTCATGATAGATACCACACCTATGTAAGCGTTTGGTAAACTCGGTGGTCTGCCCTTGGACTGTATAATCACCTTTCCCACTCGTTCTTTTTTTCTCCTTAATATATTGTCGTTTTAGTTTTTTTTTTTTGATATACTAGAAATTAGAAATTGTGCAATTATTCTTTTCTTTATTTCTATTTAATTTCTTTTTATACAATTGCACAAAAAGTTGGCAAGTAGGTAGATGTGTATATAGGCAAAGCAAACTTAATTAGCCGCTCACATTCTAGCCGAAAATGCTAGAGAAACTTTGACCTCGGGGCTGGGTTCTTCGTACCCACCTCAGGCCTTTTCTGATGTGATTATAAAAGGAGAAAGTTCTCAGTTAGCAGTGAAAGTTGCATATGTTCCACGTACTTTTGCATAAGCACGCAACCTTAGGCTTTTGGTCCCCATAATAAATCTAGCAGTTGAAGTCCAAGCTGCATATATTTTCCAAAGAGGGGAGGCAAAGTTAAATCCATGGTAATTTCTCAAAGAAAAATATACAACTTCTTTTTTACATTAATTAATAGTACTTTTCAATTTGTATATAAAAAATAAAGAAGAAGGGAAGCAAACCTTTTTACTTCCCATGTGTTTTATAGCTGAATGAGAACACGATCCCTTGCTTCTGAAATTCGCAATCCATCCATACACGATCTTGTTGATTGTATGATGGAAAGTGAAAGTCATTATTGGACTTGAAAGTAATGATTTGACCCTAAAATACTATGTTGACGTTCGACCTATCAACTTAGTTGATTAACATTATATATATACACACACACAGACATATATGTTGAGGATCCAGGTGGCAGATTCATTGAAGTCATCCCTAAAAACACACAAGAAAATAAGTGAGGAACCAAAGCATTTGTCTTTTGCATTTTGCATATGCATTCATTCTTACCATATGGATTTGGTGTTTTTTTGTTTGACAATTTGATTATGTCGGCGCAAAAGATAAACTCCTTATCTCTTCCAAATGTTTTTGTGGGCTTGTTAGGCATATGTCGCTCTCTATATAACAGCAACAGTACGTAGTACTATTCTTTCTTCTTTTTTTTTTTTCTCAATTCTTATGAGATATATTACTATATTCCTGTGGACTAATTAGGCTTTATTAGATTAATTAAAAGTTCCTCCAATCATTCACGACGCGATTAGTTTACTAATTCATTGGACCGTACAAATAGTAAAGATCAATTGTTTTGGTTAGTGTACGTCCTTTTCGTGTGGATGGGGTCATGTATATTATATATATCCTTTGGTATTTTTCAGGCCATGAGCATCATTGGATAGCTGAAATGCTATAGACGATCTCTTTCATTCAATTGATTCTCTCACAAATGTCCACAAGTAGTTTTTTTTGTGGGGTGAAATTTTCACAAGTATTATAGTAGATGTGATTGCCAGTTGGTCCTTTTAAATTGACATAGACATGAATCATTTAATTACGCTAGCTGTAGGTATACGAGAAGGAAAAGGTCTTCTTGGTCATTTCCTTCTCTTTCATTGAAGTTTTCTCTTTCATTAATATCTAATTTTCAGTTGGGGGTTCTAAAATATGAGAAAACTTAAAAAATGATTATTCTTCTAAAAACTAAAGAATGAATTTTTGATTCGCTATGATATATCAATTGGGTACGTCACTTTATATGATTTGTACAATTTTTTTTCAATTTTATGCTTATGTTGATGAAAGTTACAATACTAGACTAGCTAGATAGGTACCGTGGTCCTGATGTTGTCCTAACAATTTTTTCATCTTAGTTAATTAAAACAACTCATCGATCAAACAAGTCAGTTTCTTGCTCAAGTAAGCATAATTTTTTTTTTTCAGAAAAACGGTTGTAGTGGTTACACACTGAGATGAATGCTACATGCGATTGTCTAGCAGGAAGTTCGCCGAAAGACTCTATAAATGAGAGAAGAGATTTGCATAAAGGACATGCATAATCATAAATTAATGTCATCATGATTAACATGCAATTATTGGTGCCTCTTAATTTCGTATCTCACAAGTCAAAGGGGGCAAGGTGCAGTTAGTTGTGGCAAGATGGTTATCCATAGGTATTCATGGGTTGAGACATAAATAGTTCACACCCATTTATATCCATTTATCCATTTATGACCCATCAAAAAATTTAAATGAATAACCATATCTATATTGAACCATTTAATATAGTTCATACCCATCTTCCCATTTAATTTTAATATCAATTTTTTAAATTTGTGTTTTAATATTTTTATTGTTATAAATATTAATCCGATCTAGCTCATATTAACCCGAGAAAAACCAACTAAACAAAATTAAGCACGGAAGGGATGGACTTGGTCGGGCTTAACCTGGCCCATATGGCCTGATTAGGCCCGCATGGGTTGGCCCACTTTGGGCCCAATTAGGCCCATAAGAGATGGCCCAAATCAACCCGCTTGGGCCCAATTAGGCACGTCGGTGGACCAAAATGGGCCCAACTGGGCCCAAAAAATGTTGGGCCCGGCCAGGCCCAATATAGGCCCAGATAGCTAAATTGAATTAGAATATAAATATTTGGGTATTATGGATATCCATTATCCAACCCACAAATACCCATAATTAAATGGGTTAAATAGGAATATTTTATCCATTAAGACCCATTTAATTTTACAATAACCCATTTATACCTAAAAGAACCATTTATGATAGTTCTTAAAGGGTGACTTATTGGGTACCCAACCCATTTTGCCACCACTAGTGGAGCCAGGGATGCATTTTTGCACATGAAAATCATCAATATCAAGGACGAATAACTTAAATATATGCATGCCAGTGTTCAAATAAACCATGCCATATTAATTAGGTTGTTACTGGTTAATTACCGATCAATTCTCTTCTTAAACGGGATTAGGGGAGAGAGATATATTTCACTGTGCCAGGTTTGCATTGTCCATATGTAGTTATAAATATATGTATATGGACAAAGCTTTATGCCATAAGCGAAAGAAGAAAAAAGAGAGGAGAAAGAGTGGCTTTAAAATGAAATAGAACATACTATACGATATTAGTGTGATTAATTAGGCCGTAATATGCTAAAATGAAATCATTTGCCTGCCACTTAAAAAGAAGAAATTGAGTGCTTCTAATTAATAGTAATTTGATTATTTTTCTTTTGATAAAAAGGGAATTGTACATGTTGTACATACATCCAAATAACTGTTTGCTGAGTGTAGCGTACGCAAACTTCAAGATAAATATAGAAAAGTTAATATATATGTTTGGTTATGAATGTTTTATCTATTATACTAATAAAATTTGTCTCTTACTTATAAATACGATTCCAATAAAGAATAATCTATACTCAAAAAATATATATACGTGCTTATTGAGTTTTCATACAAACTTCTGCATGGTGATGTTCATTAAAAGAAGAAAAAGGAAAAAACAATTCTATGACAAGGGAGGTTTTCAATAAAAATATAAAAACTTATCCATTAGCGTGGGTTACACAGCAAAGCACCAATTTGCTCATTTGAAAACGACGATGCTAGCTATGGGATCATTGCCTTTTCGAATGACTCCAAAAATTGCTTACCAATTCATATATTTTGTAGTCCACATTCTTATATGAACACCACACGTATACAAAGTAATCACCATTTCTTGATAAGGGTCGGTCTTATGAGAAATTAGTAGGCTGTAACTGGCTTATCAGTCACATTAGTCAACCTCATGCAGAACTGCAAATCCCTTTTTCCTAGTTTCTGTACACAGAAAAAAGAATATTCAAGAATATTTCTTTTCTCAGGAAGTTTCTAAAAAGAAGAATCTTCTTTTTCAGAAAAAAAAACTAAATTGCTAATTGTATTGGCTGATCAGAACGAAATTAAGAAATAAAAAAGCATTATGAGGAATTTTATGGCACCAATGGAGATTATTCTTATTCTTATTGATGGTTGCTTTTCTATTGGATGCTTATAAATTATTTCCAATTTGTTCCTCCTTTCCACTTGGGATACTTCCCAATATATAAAATCTTCATTTATCAGATATGGAAGTGTCATGAAAATGAAAGGAACGGCTGGACAGTCAATGCACCAACCATGCTATGCAAGAATTGTTATTCATATACAAAACACCAATAAAATAACACACTCATCTGTTATTGGCTGGCATGGGGAGCATTATCATTTGTGCAAATAAGGGAACAAACTTTAAGAAATCATCGACAAACCTAGACCTGGCAAAACGGGTATTGACACGACAACCCGACACGAACCCGACACGAAATTAGCAGGTATAGGTCAGAGATTTCCAACCCGTTTAGTTAAATGGGTCGACCCGACACGACACGAAAATTAGCAGGTCAGGTAGCGGGTTGACCCGCCAACCCGACAGGTACCTGTTTATGGCCCGATTATATTTAGGGTATAGATATTTTATTGATTTAATATAAGACTTATCCAATATTTAAGGCTAAAGTTACTAAAATTATCTAAAAATACTTCTATAAATGCTTTAAAATATTATTATATTATGATTCTACAATTTATAATTTTATTTAATATATGAAAAAATTAATTATATGCCTATTTGCTTAAAAATACTCAAAATAGAAAAATTTCAAACTCATTTTTAGGCTTATTAGACTTAATAGGTAACCCACGGGTCAACCCGAACCCGACACGATAATAAACGGGTTGGACACGACACGACACGATTATTAAATGGGTCGGGTTGAAGATTTAGAACCCGATTACCTGTTTAACCCGACACGAACCCGACACGACAACACGAATTGCCAGGTCTAGACAAACCCCACAACTTTTTTTTTTTGGCCTTTTAGACAGTTACATATGTGATCAATTGGCAATATATATAGGTGAGAACATGACTCATCTACCCTTCACATTGCTTGCTAGCATTGGTGGAAGCATAATATGAGACTTTAGATTATCTTATTCCTAATCCATGGCTAGTGCACGGAATCTAAAATTAATCATCACATTCACATCATCTCCCCCGTTTTTTGACATTATTTTTATCATGACCTCCAATATAGGGAAGTGAAATTTTTTGCAACCACTAGAAAAGGGTCTACCATACTCGAATTTACTATAATGAAATTAACATGATGACGGTAGGAGGGCTTCTTTTTCCTTTTAATTTTAATTAGAGGCATTATTGGTTGTGACGGCAGTTTAGGAGTGCAAAAAGTTAATTGGTTTAGTCTAAATAAGTTGTTTTATACCGTATATACTCCAAATCAATCCCACTTCGCAATAACAAATTTGGTAGCAACTAATGAGATAATATGTCTCGTGCTATTCCCCATAATAAGATTATATTCTCTTCCACTAAACTTTTTCTAATAGAAGAATAAGATGTGACATTGAGAATTTGATTTATAGAAAAATCACAAACCTTGTATTTTACCCTTCTCCCATCACCAAAAAACAAAAAAAAGAAGAAGAGGAGAATGGAAGAAATAATTCTTCAATGATACAAGTAATGGAGGAGCACATACAACTTACACAAGTTAGATATTTACAGAATAATCTCTCAAGTGGGCTTTGTATTGTGGTGCCACCCCAAAAAAAAAAAAAGAAAAAGAAAAATAAGAAGATGAACCAAATCCAACTTGACTCCTAAATTAGCTACCATACAAATATCACTTTACCTATAGAAAAAAATTCAGAAACTAAATATATATTTTCAAGAAAAAAGAAAAAGAGGAGAAGTAAACAAACACTAGAAAACCTTGTACCAAAACTCGTCTTTTTTTTTGTGGTCGTACTAGTACCATGTTTTTTTCACTTAATAACAAAATAGATTTATCATTTATTCATATTCTCAAAGAAAAAAACAACAAATAAATTTATTTACACGGAAGGAGAAGAAGAATAGGAGGGGAGGGTACTGGGTGTAGGGTAAAGAAAGAAAAAAACAGAAGAAAAGTAAAAGAAAAGAAAGCCAAAAGAAGGAAGAAGAAGAAGAAGGAGGAGGCATGCAGCCGCATTACATCGCCTCTCTCTCTCTCTCTCTCTCTATCACCCACAGTAGCAAATAGCAACATCACTTTTTTATTGTGGTACTTTTTTCCCTTCTCTCTCTATCTGTGTTCTTTGATAAGTCTTTTAACTACTCCCTCCTCCCTCGAATCTTATTGCATTAGTCGAGAGCAGCTACGGGTCCAGAAAACAAAAGAGGGAGGACCCATATAATACCCACACACACACACACACAAAACACTCTCTCTCTCTCCCTCTCACAGACAAATATTATTACAAATAGAGGGAAACAGATATATATGTTATATTGGTATTTGATATATGCAATCACATATGAGAAGATATATTCTGTTGGGTGAAATAGGAAGAGAGAATAGAGAACAAAAGAACCCACCTCTGGATTCCCTTCTTCTGGTTGAATTTTGAAGCACCCTTTGTTGGGTATCTCTTATTCCTCTCTTTCTCTCGCTCTCTCTGCGTGTATCTGTCTTTGTCTCTTTTTCTGTATCTGGGTCTGTTTTATTTTTTTGTTTTTGTTTTATTTTTTTTGTTTTTCCTATGGGTAGAGATATATGTCTTATTTTGTTGTTACTGGTTTGGTTTCTATGTGGTGTGGTCTTGAGGATTTTGCTCTCTTTTGCAGGTCTGGTTTTTGATGGGAATGTACTGTCTTCTCGAGTGGGTTCTTGTCTTGTAATTCAGCTATGGATTTGTCTTTTGAGGGTAAATTCCTTTCTCTTCTTCTGTTTCTGTGATTTAGTTCTGTGATTCGGTTTTTCTGTTTTCCCTCATTGGGTTCTGGGTTTGTTCTGTGGTTTTCCATGCCTGCCATTGCATGTTCCTTTATGTGCCTGATTCGTTTGTTGGCTTCAGCCAAAACCCTTCTCTTGGATTTGTGCATCTGCATGGGAGTTAAATCCCTGAAAATTTCTGTTATTTCGGTCCCTTTATATTTTTGTTGATTTGAATTCCAGGGCTGTTTTGGCATTCGAAATTTTCATATTTTTGGTTTTGATTGTAGATGGCTTTTTAATTTTTGATCTCCAATCTCCTTTGCTGATGTTTGGGTTGGTAAACTGCATTTTGTTTTCTTTTATAACGTGCAAGTTGTTCCTTTTTTCTGGATATTATATCCTTTCATTTTATAGGATTGGAACTAAGGTTAAATTATAGTTCTTTTCCTGTGACACGCCAACATTTGAACCATACTTGTGATGTCTCTCATGATTGTAAAAGCACAGAAGTGGTGGCATTCGAAAAGTCAAACTAAATTCTGTGTCATTCTATAATGAACGCCTGTGCGATCGAAGTTCCTCTACCGAACTTTTGAAGACTTCTGTGTAAAACAACTGTTTCATTATCTTATGTCAAAACTTTGTTGATACAAGTCAATCCATTTGGTTTACATGTTCTGTTGTGGCTTAACCTTGCTCTTCAGTCATTGGCTAAACTTTTTTAGGAATTTAAGTCAATAGTTTGTTGAGGCGCCTAACTGGTTGGCAGTTGACTCCTTCCTTGTTAGTTTGTTGATTATTTTCGTTTTGTAATACCATCCTTCTTTTTCTGCTTTCTTTAGTCATGTCATGAATTATCTTTTATCTGGTCAAAAGTAAAGCCTTCTTGGTGGAGTAGATTGACACCGGTTTCCAAGCTAACTGTTTTTATGATAATGGCACTCATGGTTTTATCTTTGTATGTTGGGAAAGCTTTTTTGTCCGCTTTTCTTTCTTTTCAACTACATATTTACAGCGAGACTTGTCACAAAAAAATTATGGCCTCAATAGCTTGTTTCTTGAGTCCTAGCTTAGCTTTGTATATGGAATGACATACATATATATATGCTTTTTTTATTGGACGTAGGAGCTGCTCTTGACCCATCAAAATGCAGCAAACTAAGTATGAACGAGAAGAGAGAACTTGTCTATCAATTATCAAATTGGTCAGGTGCCTCTGAGATGTTACAGTCTTGGAGCCGTCAGGAAATTTTGCAGATTCTGTGTGCAGAGATGGGAAAAGAAAGAAAATATACTGGGTTGACAAAGTTAAAAATCATAGAGCACCTTTTGAAAATTGTGTCTGAAAAAAAATCAGGGGATTCTGAGGCCACCACAGATCTTGGAACAGATTCCTCTCCTGCAGCCTCTCAGAGAGCTTCCAAGAGGCAGAGGAAAATTGATAACCCATCCCGGGTACCAGTACCAGTGAACACTCAAGCAACTAATACTCCTGCCAGTGATTTAGGTAGTACGGTGTACTGCAAAAACTTGGCTTGCAGGGCGACCCTGAAACAAGATGATGCATTTTGTAAGAGATGTTCATGTTGCATTTGTCATCGGTATGATGACAACAAGGACCCCAGCTTGTGGCTAATATGCAGCTCAGAGCCTCCATTTCAAGGTGTTGCCTGTGGTATGTCATGCCATCTTGACTGTGCCTTAAAGCACAAAAGTACTGGCATTGGAAAAGTTGGACAGAATGAGAGACTTGATGGGTGCTTTCGTTGTGTAGCTTGTGGCAAAGTGAATGATTTACTTGGGTAAGTATTCCTTCTTGCCATCTTTGTGTTATTACTGTCATTTCCATCTCATTTACTACTGCTTCAGAATGTTATATTCTCATATCTTCTATTGCATTGTTCACATTCTTATATCCTCAAATCGTATTGATTCTGGGCAATAGTTAACTTAATGATACTGCAATCTTCATCCCCCTTTTCTCAATCCGTTAATTACTTGCATAAAATTTGGTCCGAAGGAGTCTATATCGTCCTCAATTACGTCTTTCCTGGTATTGTGGTTTGTTTCCACTGCATCTGTTATGCTGGGTAGGAGATTGGAATATTGGCACATTTTGTTGATTTAGCTTATTTTAGTTTTTTGTTATAGTGAGCTACATGGTTTCTATTATTAACCTTCCACAAAAATTATTTATTCCTTTTCTTTCCTTTAAGAGTGGTTAGCTAAATTGTTGTTCCCCACTTGTGGTTCAGTTGTGGTTTGTTCTTGTATGCAACGCCACTCAAAGTTGTAGTATCTGGTTTCGAAGTAATTCAATCTTTAAGGAGAATTGGGTATTTCAATTCCACATTCTTATTTTAACGTCATAATATTTGAATTGCGAAACATCAAAAAGCAAGCACATGATAGAAGTGTAGACTTTGCTCTGTGGCAGTGCTCGCACATAAAAGATTCTTGAAATATAACCTTTGATCTTATTGTGTGGTTGGAATCATTAATGTGTTCAGATGCTGGAGAAAGCAGTTGACATTGGCAAAGGATACAAGGCGAGTGGATATACTGTGCTATCGAGTATCTTTAAGCCAGAAACTTTTAAAAGGGACTGGAAAATACCAAAAACTTAATGAGATTGTTGCTGATGCTGTAAAAAAACTTGAAGCGGAAGTGGGTCCTTTAACTGGTTTGCCAGTAAAAATGGGTAGGGGTATTGTCAACAGGCTTTCTTCGGGACAGGAGGTTCAGAAACTCTGTGCTTATGCTTTGGAGTCACTGGACCAAATGCTTTTGGAAAGTGTTCCGCATACATCTTGCAATCCTCCTACACAAGGTAATCATCGTCCTCTACTTTTTGCATGAAACAAGGGAATTTCTGAGGGACACGTTTTTTTTTCTTTTTAGATGGAGAGAATCAAGTTATCCTTCTGTTAGACTCGATGTTTTGAGCAAAGCTAACATAGAATGCTATCCTATATATGGTCAGTGTATATACTATACAATACATGGCGTCCACTTAATGCAGCTGTTTATTTTTCATCTGAATCAGTTAACAATAAATGGAGCTCAATGTTTGTTTAATTTAGCATTTCAGACAAATGGCTACTCTGAATCAAGGCATCGAGTCTTGCCATTGGAAGTGAATTTTTACCCCTTTTAATCTCTCGGAACCTTGTTCTTACAAAGAAAATTTGAGTTTTCTGTATTTTGCTGTCTGATTTGCAGATTCAAAAGCTACTGCTCGAATCTTGGTGAGATTCGAAGATGTGTTTGCAACCTCTGTTGCTGTGGTTTTGGGCTCTGAAGATCCTCCAACAGATGCTGTTGTTGGATATATTTTGTGGCATCGTAATGCTTCTGATGCAGATTATCCCGCTGAACCAACCTGCAGGCTGCTTGTGCCAAATGCAAGGTTTGTTGTCACTGGTCTATCTCCAGCCACGGAATACCATCTCAAAGTTGTTTCCTTCAGTGATGCCAGAGAACTGGGCATGCATGAAGTTCAATTCTCAACAGCCATCTCAACAGGCAGTAGCCAGGACAATGTCCCAAATTGCTCTGTAATAGAAAGAGGTCAAAGTCCAGCTACGAATTGTAGCAGCCTTTCTAATCCATCTTCTGTCGAAGATGAAACGAATCACAATACGACCTGTGGTGACCACATTGTCAACCGGGAAGATAACTATCATAGTTATTGCAGGGAAAATGATAAAGTTGTTTCTGCCAGTGTTTCCAATGGTGCCATGATATGCTCTGCCTCAGGTGGAGGAAGCCCGGCTGATGTAGTTCCCTTGTTAGATGAGGACCATGCGATGCAAGTGGTCTGCTCCAAGAACTCCGATGGAAAGCTTGTCAATGGCCACTCAGAGGAGGAGCACGTCATTGAAGACATAAGCACCGATGATGGGTCTGACGCCCCAGATCAGACTGGCACGGAAGGTGCCCCTTTTGCAGGTGGCTTGGAAGCGAGCTTGCCCATTACTCCCTGCAAGTTGGAAATGCTTGACGTTCAAGGGAGAAACGGAAGGCCCAAATCTAGTAGCAAAGATTTATTCGGGAATGGGAAAGGAGAAGAGCCCCAAGATGGCAGCACCTCAAAGAAGAGAGGAGGGGAAGGGCGAGATGAAGAGTGCACGGGCAATGGTCTTTCGAATAGGGATTTCGAGTATTATGTGAAGGTGATTAGATGGCTGGAGTGTGAGGGACATATAGAGAAGAATTTCAGGCAGAAATTCCTGACTTGGTATAGCCTGAGAGCAACCCAACAAGAGATAAGAGTTGTGAAAACATTTGTCGACACTTTCATCGAGGATCCAGCATCCCTTGCAGAGCAGCTTGTGGACACCTTTTCAGAATGTGTTTCCAACAGGAGATCTTCTGTCGTGCCAGCCGGGTTCTGCATGAAGCTTTGGCACTGACAAAATCTTTTATCAAATGGATAGTGCTAGTAGATCAAAATAGTCATTTTGCACTGACCCCCAAGGGTTTTGTGCAGCGGTAATTCTTTAAACCCCCAATCAATTAACATTCTTCATTTCAGACCCTCAACATTTACATGTATCATTATCGGCATCTCCCATTCTTATGATGTAAGAATGTCAGAATTCATTTCTATTTACAATACATAGTATCCATCTCATTTATTGGCAGTTTATAACTTTGCCTTCATGACAAGTTTGAGCTACCAGATATCTGTCACGCGCACTCTCAGCTCGCAGAAATTACCACGCCTGTTCTGCAAAGTTTACTGACTGAAGCTTAAACATTCAATGCGCAGATAAACAAATATATTCCTGGACTACTAGAAACCAAAGGATTACTTTTCATTCGAAAAAGAAAAAAAAGAAAAATTGACTTTATCCTCTCAAAGTTTAGGTGATAATCATCATGTAATTATATACTCCATAAAAGCTTGTCGATTTTCTGTTGCGCTTAGTTTCCTTAGGTGAAAATCATAGGTTTCCAAAACTGAAGGCGACTATACAATTACCCATATCATTATTACACAGAGCCTGGCTATTATCCAAAGAAACCTAAGAATTCACCTTAGGCAACCCGAAAAAAAGAATAACTCGCCAGATCAAAGACCCCCTACTTGTCATGAGTTATGACCAGAGTTCTCTCTTCTGTTTCAAATCCTCCAATTCTCGCTCTTCTCGAAAGATGCACAGCCATGACCCAGCTCAAGCAAATCCACGCAAACACCATCACCACTGGCTCTGCTCGTTTCTCCTTTATAACCAGCAAAGTATTGGCCTTTTGTGCACTACATCCTCGTGGAGACATTAACTGCGCCCAAACCATATTCGACCAAATTCCGAGACCTAATATCTTTGACTTCAATTCCATGATCGTGGGTTTCTCTCAAAACTCAATTCCTGAAAAGGGTCTTTCTACTTTTGCCCTTATGCGCAGCCTAGGCACCGAACCTAATCATCGTACTTTTACTCATTTGGTTAAGTGTTGCTTTTCTTTGTCTTGGCTCAGCTCAATTCACGGTCAAATTCTGAAGTTTGGGCACGTATGTGATGCCTATGTAATTTGCTCTGTCATTAGTGTATATTCCAAGTGTGGGGCAGTGGAACTTGCCCGTCAAGTTTTTGATGAGAGTGTTGATAAAAAGGTGGCTTCTTGGACAAGTCTTGTTAGTGGGTATTGTGGTAATGGACTGGTAAATGAAGCACGGCAGGTGTTTGATGTAATGCCTGTGAAAAATGAAGTTTCATATAGTGCAATGGTTTCTGGGTATGTTTCGAATGGGTTTTTTGACGAGGCAGTTCGGTTATTTCGAGAATTGAAGAGCTTTGGCGATGTGGCGTTCAACGGGTCTATTTTGGTCAGTGTCCTTAATGCTTGTGCTGCAATAGGCGCGTTTGAAGAAGGGAAATGGGTTCATTCTTATGTGGAAGAGAAAGGTTTCGGGCCTGAGCTCGAGATAGGCACGGCTTTGATTGATTTCTATGCCAAGTGTGGGTGCGTGAAAGAAGCACTTGAAGTATTTAGCAGGATGAAATATAAAGATGTAACTACTTGGAGTGCTATGATATTGGGGTTAGCTGTCAACGGAGAGAATGAAGTGGGGATCAAACTTGTTGCACAGATGGAGAAGAAGGGTCCTACACCGAATGCTGTAACTTTTATTGGAGTTCTTGCTGCTTGTAATCACAAAGTGTTGTTGAATAAAGCTTGGTGGTTCTTTGGACGTATGTATAAAGTTTATGGAATTGCTCCAATGATTGAGCATTATGGATGCATGGTTGATCTTTTAGCTCGAACTGGACTGGTTAAGGAGGCTGAAATGTTGATAAACAGTATGCCAATGGAGCCGGATGGAGCTATATGGTGTTCCTTGCTTAATGGGTGCTTGATACATGGTTACGTGGAGTTAGGAGAGATGGCAGGGAGGTGGGTGATTCAATTAGAGCCTCAATATGGTGGAAGATACACTCTTCTGTCCAATATGTATGCTGCTAAGGGCAGCTGGGAGGAGGCGACAAGCTTGAGGAAAATGATGAGAGAGAAGGGAGTGTTGTCAACTGCTGCTTGGAGTTTCATCGAGGTTAATGGGATTGTTCATAAGTTCCATGTTGATGATAAGACTCATTTTCAACTAAGACGCATCTACCAATTGCTTACTCAACTAAATAAACAGGTTGGCTGTTTTGTTGAAAACGATGCATCACCATGTGAACCGGAAATGGTTTAGCCATGAGGGATTAAGGCTCGAGGATATTCCAAGGAAGTTAATACCGAGTTGCTTGAAGAAAAAAGTTGAGTTCCATAGGCTCGGACTGGATCCGAGATTCAAGCTTCAACATTTAACATATGGCGCTAGTTAGACAAGGTGAAGGTTAAGTTTTCCAAGTTATCTCTCGTATTGCAAGGATGATGCCAATACCATGGTATTGATGTCTGCTCAAGTTATCCCGCATATAACCATCACAAGTCCCGAGTGGTGAAGGTTAGTTTTAGACAAGATTAAATCATTAACAGAAGGTACTAACTAAGACATGGTGAAGGTTAAATTTTTTCCGAATTGTAACTTTATATTGGAATAGTGATACTTTGGTTATCATGTCTTCCAGAGTTATCCAGCAGATGACCACCAGAAGACTACCAGTATATCCAACTGAAGAGTTGGATCAACCGAAACAAGACAGGAATTGGTTTCCAGTCAACTGCTTCTTTCTCTTGGCGGCCATCAGGAAATATCAGGAGGCTCGGAACTTCCAAGTAACGTTTTTTAATGTACTAATTGTTATTTCTGAAGGATTTTACTGCCTCTGTATGATTTTGGGTTAAGTGGTGAATATTGCTCCAGTAGCATCCTTTGGCTAGAGCTAGTTGAACTATATCCCCATAGAAGTGTAAACTAAATTGCTTGCCTTTCTCTCCCTGTCCTTCAAATTGGTGTAGATTCTTTTATGATTCTATTTGATACCCGCTACTGGTTGGAGGGTTTATCATTTATAATGACTAGAATTCTTTATATGCCCGAATTATTGGCGGGACTTGGAAAAGATATTCTTTATTTGGCAAGGAGAGTAGGTTGTTTTAGTGCCCATGTCTTGTGTCTAGCTCATTCAGTGTGCACATACACCTACAAGCCAATAGTATAGAGATGGGTCATCCCTCAGCTGATTTCATACGGCTTAACGCTAATGCCTAATGTCTGGTTTGGGGTTGCTGGAATCATGAATGGCACCATTGGCTGGTGGGTCCCGTACATTCTCTGCATGCCACTTGTACCTGCATCCAATAACAGATGGTGAACAACAGGAGATGGTGATGATACCGAAGTTAAATAGCCTAACAAAACCCTGCACCACCTTGTAGCAATCGTATACTTCTCAATACACTGTCCTAACAACCCACACATCACCTCACGAACATCTATGCAAAACTCCCTTTGTCCTTATATCGAACCGTTTCTATTATTACCTTTTGCAAAAGAAAATTATAAGTTTCTAGTACTTGCTCTTACTTTAGTCTATTACTATTGCCACCTTTCTCTGTTTTCTTTCATATCTGGACTTCTTTCACCCTTCACTTCCAAGAAAGATGTCTGCCGGAGTCTTTGCAGGTACGGTTGCTGGATCTGGTTACCTTGGCTTGAAAGCTTGCTCTGCAAAGCAGCAGCTGTTTCCTGCCAAAGATTCTGTTGCATGGAACCGTAAAACTGTCACCAACGGTTCAAAAATTTATTGCATGAAGGTAATGTGATCCATCAAGGGGATAAACATACTTGATCCATGCTAAACATCTGAAACTTAAATTCTAATCTGTGCTTTCTATCTGCGTGCATGTGGGCTTGTTTGGACAGACGTGGAACCCAATCAACAACAAGAAGTTTGAGACTCTATCCTACCTCCCTCCGATTACTGATGACTCAATTGCGAAGGAGGTTGAATACATGATGAAAAATGGATGGACTCCTTGTCTTGAATTCGATGAGGTAACCTAACTGGGAATCAGATGTCATTTATTGATTTTGTTAGTTTCAGTAGAGGAAAACGTATTTGGATGAGAAATATGTTAACATTACATCTTATTGGGTGGTGTTTAGGATCAATAGCTAGCCATTTAAGTTTGGTTTGCAGTAGATTTATTGTACTTGTTGATTTGGCAGTCTTAATTTTGTAGTACTTTTTTCCCCCTTGCGTTTAACTCCATCTTCATTGTTAGGTGGGATATGTGCGTAGGGAAAATAGCCGGATGCCGGGATACTATGATGGGAGATACTGGACGTTGTGGAAGCTGCCGATGTTTGGTTGCAATGATGCTTCTCAGGTCCTCAATGAAATCCATGAATGCAAGAAAGCATACCCAAATGCCTATATCCGATGCTTGGCGTTTGATAACAAGCACCAGGTTCAGTGCATGGCCTTTGTTATCCAGACGCCGGACACCCAGTAGAAGCACCCAAGGCATATGCAGGTCCTTTCTGAGTTTTCTCCCCTAAAGCTTAAGTAACTGTTCCAGTCCTTTTCCTTTTGTTGCTATTTCTCTTTCTGCTCTACAGTGCCAATAAGACGGTGGAAGAGTTGCGTTTGATTAAACTACTTGGTGGGAATACTATAATAATGATCTTGTCGTTGGACTGATTTCTTTTCTATAATCTATGTGAGTGCGACATAATTAGCACATAGTTTTGGGCTATTTATCATGGGACGCTGATGGGAATGACTGGTTTTGTTCAAGTGGTTTTGTAAACGGCTTGGCTAGTTAGCTTTCGCCTTCGCAAGTCGCAACTTGGTTCCGATACTGTAGATTCTTACCGTACAGGATTACATTTCAATTAAAAGCCCAAGATAACGTGGGTCGGTAAAACAGAATAATTCAACCTCTAAAAACATTTCAGTGCCATCAAGGAGAACACCAAGAAATTGGTAGAGTGTACGAACCACCTTAGAGGGCCAGGAGCGTGGGTGTTCATTGATCCAAACGATCGAAATCAGTGAAGCACAAGCACGCCAGTGCAACCTACTTTGGATTCTAAATATGTAAACAGCCCGGCCTGGGTGAAAACACAACTATACTCGAGTTGAGTGGAACGGCATGAAAAAGGGGAAGATGCTTCCGGAACGGGCTTCTTCATGATTATAATTTGAATCGCTTCTAAATACTTTCCAAACATCAAAGGCAGATAAGAAATTCCCACATTACAACTATTCAATTACGTTCAGTTTGCACGCAGAACATACTGTAAACAATTCCATAACTTCCGTTGGCTATGCATTCTGGTACAACCACAACAGTTGAACAACCTAAAAGCTCAACCATTTTTCCATTGCATATATTCGGTTTCACAACCACATAATTGACATAAATCATTGTTAGGATACATTAAGAGGAAAAAATAAAAAACCCCTCCACCAACAAATAATCTGGAAGCAGTTTTTTTCTCTGTTGAAAACTAAGTATGACCTATGAAAAGAAAGAATCGAGTAAACATTTATGTACAAGGATGGACAATCTACATACAGCAAAGCCAACAGCTACAAATACCGATTTAGACAAACCATGACTGATGATCCAGGAAAAAAATTTGTGCAGGGTTAGCGGGGGCAAGAACTTTTGGTTTGACAGTGTTACAGATATAATGAAGACTGAAGGAGCGTGAAAGAATATAAAACCGCGAAAGAAAGTGTCTAATCCGTGATAAGTGCAGAAAATGCAACTAACGATGCAAGCCAAATCAGAGAATCTAAAACACCACCTCAACATAGCTCCATGAAGAGCAAACCTCGAAGGTGCACATAAACCTCTAGGACCCTGCTTTTCACCACTTCAACTGGACAGTAAAACTCTGATTTCAAGATTACCCAACTGACAGTAGGGTTATGAATTCCCAAGAACCGAGCATTGCAAAAAGCCACTAACCTGCATTTTTTCAAGGAATAGAATACAAAAATGCCACTGGCACTAGGTGTAAAGTGTCACTACCTACGGTTTTGTGATCTCAGGTTTCATAACCCATCTTCGTGCTCATTAAATACTAAGCCATAACCTAGACAAATAAAATAAGACAAAGAACAAACAGGAAAAAATAATCAGAAAATCTTCACCATGATATCTATAATTATTACTCCATTCACCAAAATGCTGACCTGCCATTGCTCCATAGAAAGGGGCATCCACATCCACACACAAAAGACTAAGCAGTGAACGAGTGAATATGGTCCCAGTAGGCATTAAACTGTCACAATCGATGGCAATTAGAATAATAAATTGCAGTCCAGTTTCCACCGACAGGATCCTTTAATTTTGCAATCAGAAGGTACATTTGCAGGGTCTCTCTAGAGGTTCAATTCCATAAACCAAGTACAGGTCCGGCCACTCTGAATAATAACAACTGGACTTAATATTTCCATAAAACTGAATGTCAAGGCAACATAGAAACTCAGAATCTTACAAGATCTTTCATTCGAATCATATAGGCACACTTCCACTGCAGTCAGCAACGAATCAATTCATAGTTGAAGATACTTCCAAACTGCAAAAAGGGAAGACGCTTGACAATTAGCAAAAAGAGAAGGGAAGAAAGAAACTGAAGACCAGGATGGTTCCAAATAGCAGCAAAAAAACACAAAAAGAAAATAAAGCAAAGCAAAGCAAAACAAAAAGACGATTGAAGAAAGACAACAGAATTGAAGAGTGGAAAGAACAAAGGAACCAAATACACATTCATGAAAATAATGTATACACATGCCCATGCACACTTTTGCATACAAATGCATGAAGTATTGAATACACAGAAACAACAAGAAGAACCAAGAAAAAGAATACTTGCTCATAGGAAGTCAATGGAAGGTTAATATGAAGATGAGAAAAGCCTCTAAGTTGCCGCTAAGTTTCCAACTACAGCATTCAAACGGCAGATGGTTTAGCGGAAGGTATAACCTTTAAAAAGAGGGGACTGACCAAGGCCATTGCAAACTAACCTGTTATAGATTGGCAGCATTTTCCGGCCTTTTCAAAAAGTAGTAGCTAAAACAGATCGATTACACAAACCAGCGAAAAAGTACAGTTCAAATTCCTCTGAATATAAGTCAAACCAACTCCCAGAGAGAAAACATTGAGAAAAAAGGAAAGCAGTTTCAACACATAACAATCGTGGGGTCTGATCCTTGAGTTTTCATAACAAATTTTGCATCTTCATTGCACTCATAACCATAAAATAAAAATCCAACAGTTCAGGCATCGTACCATCAATTCCTTGCAGTTCCCAAAGAATGAAGGGGAAAGAAGCAAGCTACTGTTTCAAAAGTTGAGTTACAGGAACTTTACATTCTCTTTGTATACAACTATAGTCGGTCATTGATGCTGCCAAGCAATAGTATCTGAACTCAGAAATTCACACGCATTATCCTTCTAACAGGAATCCTCCATCTATCAACAAAATTGACAAGGCAAGTCGACAGTGATAGAAATACTTCTCGATGAACACGCATTGAAGTAATGTTAATCTTAAGATTTGTGATATCAAGCTATTTTTTGGTTTTTATACATAAAAAAAAAAAAAACAGTAACTGAAGCAAAGCATGAATAATGAAAGCATTAACCGCTACATTATCCACATAAAAGCAAATTAAGGCAAAAGTAAAGTCATCCTAACCTCTGCGAAATTCCTAGCGGTTGACCTCAGGTGGTAAAGGTCGATTAAATCCTCCTCTGCGATTCATGTACTGCCTGGGCTGCCGCTTCGTAACCGCCCTCACTCCACTCACGTCCGCGCCGGGCACATGCTTCCCTTTCGTGGAATCGAACCCTAACGGAATCCCCAACTTCTTCATCATCTCAATCTCATCCTCATCCGTACCGCCGCCAGCGCCACCGTCGCCTCCATTATTCTCCACATTATCAGTCTCCGGCTTCCTATCCAGCTGCTCCTTCGCAATCCCGTCGACGAAATCCGACACCGCGGCCCTCTGCTTCTCCTTCTCCCGCTCGCCCTCCTCGCTCCCGTGCCTGTGCCGCTTCCTCGGCGGGGACGGCGACGGGGTGCGCTGGTGCCGGTGCCTCCTGTGAGACCTCTCCCGGTCCGGCGATCGAGTGCGCGACCTCGTCTGCCGTGGCCGCGTACGGTCCCTGTCTCTCTCCCTGTCCCGCTCCCTGTCCCTGTCGCGGTCACGGTCCTCCTTCTCCCGGCGCCTTTCTCTCTCTCTATCTCGGTCGCGATCTCGATCTCGGTCTCGCTCACGGTCACGGTCACGGTCGCGAAGTCGATCTCTGTCTGCCATTAGGGTTTTGAGAAATTAGAGAGAACGGTAGGGATTGGTTAAAAGAGTGTGGGTTTAGGAAAAACCGGTGTGTGTTTTTGTTTGGCAGCTACGGACTTGGAATTTATATACACCTGTAGATTTTGGAGAAGTTCTTGTAGATTTAGGAGAAGTTCGAAACAAGGAAGAGCCTAGTTCTGTTTGGGTTGGGCCGTACCCAATCATTCAGCCCGTTTAACTTTGGGCTTTCGCATTTTTTTGTTTTTGGAGTATTGGATTGGGTCTAACTCGTTGAGAAAAAAAAAATCAAAACTGTTTTTTTAGCATAATAAATTTTGACCATTTTATTATCAAAAGAAAAGTTATGAAATTTTACATATTTTTCTATGAAAAATCATGCATGTTAATTTTTTATTTTTAAGATGGAAGGTGGTGTGATTTTATTTTTTTAAGGATTATGAGGATGAAGATCAAAAACATTAATTTTTTTAAAAAAAAATTCTCTAAATTAGTATGACTTAATATAAACCATGTTTACTATCAAAAAAAAAATATAAACCATGTTAAAGACACAAACAAAAGAAGTGAGAGTAAAAGGCTAGTGCTTTACCTTATAATTTGGACATTATCTAAAAAAAATCATTTTCTTGTTCTCTCCATCATCCTCTTACTCTCAACTTTCATCTCTAAAAATCTCTGTTCTCCCTTTAAATCTGGCAATTTTTCAAGCAATCTGTCAAATCTTCTTGGATAATAGTTTAGTGATCCGAAACCTTGACTTAGAACACACTGTTATCCACACACATGCTTAAATGCTTTGCCTCTATCCACTTAAAGCAGGAGGCTATTGTTTTTTGTGTTCAATCCCTACTAATTAAGATTTGAATTAGTCAGCAATCCAACAAGCTCAAACCATAACCATTCAAAAACCATTGAAAATATTCGAGAAAGAGTAGACTAGCTAGGTGAACTAGCAATCAAACATGGCGATCCCAAGTCCCAACCACCCTAAACTAATAGGATTTCAATACACAATCCCGTCAAATTCTGGCAAATTAAATCAACAATCAAACTAACTGATTTGATCTTTGATGAGACATGTTACTTGTTAGAGCCCATATTACAAATTTTTCTCATCATCAATCCCCTTATTGATTTCCAAAGAATTGTCGGTCGAGTGCAGGATCCAAAACATGATTCACAATATAAATGAAACAAAAAAACAGAAAATGCAAATAGGAATGCAGTTGTCATGGACACTTCGTATTGGATCCAGTGGGTAACAAGTTGAAATCCGCAAGAAAATTAAAGTCATTTTCAAACACATTTTGTCAAATTATCATCATTAGTTCCGTTCTAGATATTTAGAATCAAAGATCAAAAAACTTTTTAATTGGACAAGGTCGTATCCAGATTAGTCAAGGGCAAAATTTGGGATTCCGGATTAGAAAAAAATAACTTTTAATTATATAAGATGGGATAGTGTAATCAACATATAACTTGAAAGTTTTAAGACCATCTTTTGATTTCGACCCAAAAAACCATCTTTTGATACATTTTTTGAACAACATCTTTTGATACATTTAAAGAAGTACTACACTACATTTCACTCGGATTTTGACCCAACTTTTCTATTTCTTTTAGGCAAGTTACTTGACCATGCTTAGGCTAAGGCAGGACATTTTTGATACTCAATATTGCATGCGTGCACGATTACCATAGCACATGCTGCACAGACAAAACAAAACAGTTTTATCATTTATGGAGTAATAAATGGAAAGACGTACCGCTCTATATATGCTAATTCAACTGGGTAGAAGTACTCTTATGTCTGTTTCATGAGGTACATGGAAGACGACTTTAGAGGGGGGAAAGCAGCAAAAAGCAACTGTATAATCTAATACTATAATGCCTTGTTGAAAAGATAAAAGAAATGAATATAATGCCAAACACCAACACTTGATTTCTGTTACGATTTAATGACCCGTCTCTGCTTTATCTTCTACAGACCTGCCTCGTGGTACTGCTCGATAAGACCGACACACAGCATTTAAAACCAACAAAAGTGTTTGAAGTTTAACCCAAAAACCGAAAACAAACAAATGTAGAGGAGAGGAGAAAGGCTCTATACATGGCTTCTTTTTTCTCCATTTGTGCTTCAATTTGTTTGCTTTGTCTCTATATAGAGGATGGTTATATATCTCACTGACCAAAAAGATGGTTTATATCTTCATGTCCGGGTACCTTTTCTTTGTTCCATTGCCATTAGTATATGGGAATTGGATTTGGAGTAGGAATTCTGCTACCACTTATCCTTAAATTCTAATGTACCGGAGTTAGTTTGAAGTGTAACAGACAAAATACTGTAGTGGGATTAATTATGGAACGTACATGCGTTTCATGACCGACCAAGCATTTCACCATATTTTTATTGAGAACTGCGCTCTTTATCTCTTTCTGAGGAGCTAGGATCTAGCGAGGAGGATTAAAACTAGTAATTTTTTTTGGTTTTTATTCGGTATATATGGTGTTGTCCAGATTAATCTCGACCTGAGTCCTGGATATACATCTAATTATGATAGATGAGTCTCCAATAAAGATTTTCTGCATATAGGAAAATTCGAACCTCAGACCTAAAACTTAAACCACTCGAACCAATCCTACATTAAAAACTAGTATGTCAATTGTTCGAAACAAATCAGTTCATCTAATATGTGGATGAGTGACTGGTTGAAACTAAATTAATTAAGACAAAAACTCTGAGACTGGATGGACAACCAAAAAAGGATCAAATCTGTGCAATTTCAGAGAAGAATTGACATTAGCATGAGCTCCATGTATCGATCACACACTAGCCAGCTTGGATCAGCTTGAAATGCCGGCCAGAGCTATATACAAACAACACTAACACGGGAATGCATGGGACCAGTACAAGGGTATATCTTTCACTTGAGAAAATTTCAATATCCGAAGAGAATGAGAGCCAAAAAAGAAAAAAAACCACTACAATGATTGGGATACTTAAGCTCGAAATTTTGAGACACATATCCACTTAACTAGACATTTAGCTTTTGTTTACTTGCAGTACGGATTTAGCAAGCTCGTATGTCCTAACAGAATGGAACTTTTATAAATTAAGTTCAACAAGTTAGGAGATTTTTTTTCTTTTGGACAGCCGTTAGGAGTGTTGATTAGTTCTAGTAGTAAGTTTTAAGCTTGTATATATGTATATATTCCTTGATTCATGATCCTTACTTCGATGCACATCCTCCAAACAGTAAATCCGTGAACCATAAAAACAAGAAACTAAGAGGTAGGGCCTAAATAAGGACTGTTGGCATCAGAATTGTCGATGGACAGGACATTGACTGGATGGAGAGTGCCATTGCTTGTAGTACGAGAATTTCTGGGTTGGTTTTACAACTTCTTGAACCATACAGAGTACAAGCAAACCTCAAAAAAAGTAGCATTGTACTTTCTTCCCAATACTCTCACCCATTTGTTACTAATTTATAGCCATGGCGTACAAATTAAAAAGAGAAGAAAATTATATCAAAAGGTTCCCTTCCCTTCCCTCCGCAAAATATGAAAATTTTTCTATTACAGGGTCACATTTAATCGTGTTATATAAAATAGAAGCTCTTGTGTGATGTACGTATTGAATTTAATGGTATATAACGTAGAGATCTATGACTTTGCATTGTGAATTGTAGATGTCGCTTTATTCACTTTGACTATATGCGAAGGTCACTGCTACAAGATAAAGAGTATAAGCAATCAATTTTGGAACCAACTAAGCCATCTTTGAATAAAATACTTTTCTTCTATTCAACTTGCTCTTATTAAGGTTTTTTTTTTCTCGTGGCTGCATGAACAGAACTTGGAATTTTTATACCAAATGATGTATATCCTTGAGAACTTCAATGACAAGCAAAAACTAATCACCAGTAATGCACATGCCATGCATCAGTTATATTCTGCATAATTTCAATTCTTTTAAAAAGACTAGGTTTATTTAATTTGACTATTGTCCCTATCTCTGGATTTATGGAAAAAAGAACAAAATTAATTAAATAAAATAGGAACGTTTTGTGTGGATGAAGGGATGCCAAACTAAATAATAATAATAATAGTAGACCCACAAGAGCTATAGAAACCAAAGCTGCCCTCATTGCAGGCAAACCCAAATGCCTCTGCCTTCCCATCCTTTTCATTTCATATCAATCCAACAGTTTCCCAGCTCAATCAAATGTTTTGCTACACCTTTAGGTGAAATTCTCATTAATGGGATGTAGAGACACACATGGCAGCTCCTGGTTAATATATTAAGCTAACAAATTTAAAGTACTCTTTGTGTGAGCAATTATGCCATACACACCTACCCACACCATCCCATAAACACTAGTCCCTAAGCCCCCTTCATGGAACCAATAAAGCCACACACAACATCCCTTTGACCCTTTTAAACTCTCTCATGTTTCCTTAAAGTTCAATCCACAACAGTAGAGAGAAGCCAGAGAACACAGAGTCAGTTATTGTGTTTGTGTGCCTCTTCTTCCTCTGCATGTGACAGAGTTTTCCTCTGCTACACAATGAAGTACATTAGAACAAACAGCTTGAAAAGGCTCTTCTCATTAAAAAGACGTAGCTTTGAAGATATAATTATCACCAGTGAAGATGGTAACAGCAACGAAACATTCAAGGTTGTTCAAGAACCAGCGCATTCTCCAAGACCCTCCTGGAGATGCTTCTCCTATGAAGAAGTCTTTGAAGCCACAAGTGGTTTTAGCCCAGGTTTGTTTTTTCTTGCCTTATGCGGGTCAATTATGTTTCTTTCGACAGAAATGATATTTTTGTGTTGACATTTTTGTTTTTGGTACGTGGTTGTTATAGAGAACTTGGTAGGCAAAGGAGGGTATGCAGAGGTGTACAAGGGAGTGTTAAGCGATGGCCTGGAAATTGCAGTGAAAAGGCTAACAAAAACTTGCAGTGACGAAAGAAAAGAGAAAGAGTTCTTGACAGAGATAGGGACCATTGGTCATGTATCTCACCCCAATGTCTTGCCTCTCTTGGGTTGTTGTATTGACAATGGACTTTATCTCATCTTCCGTTTTTCCTCTAGAGGTTCTGTTGCTTCCCTCCTCCACGGTATGCAACTAACCAACCACTCACAGAAATATCATTATACGTCAAAGAAATATCTGTTGGCATCTAATGTCTTGAATTTGCGCTTTGCAGGTGAGAATTTGCCAGTTTTGGACTGGAAAATAAGGTATAAGATAGTCATTGGTACTGCCAAAGGCATCTCTTACTTGCACAAAGGATGTCAAAGAAGGATAATTCACAGGGACATTAAATCTTCAAACATTCTGTTGACACCAGATTTTGAACCACTGGTATAGTACTAGGATAGAATTAGTCCATCTGGGTTTTCTTGATTAAAGGGTTGCTAACTAATTAAACCACTGGTTTAACATTTGTACTTCTTTTTTCTTAAATGTTGCAGATATCTGATTTTGGGTTAGCGAAGTGGCTTCCATCTCAATGGACTCACCATTCAATCGGTCCTATTGAAGGCACATTTGGGTAATTAACACATTCTTATGAGATGGTGTGGACTTTATTTTTGAGACAAAGTTTAATGCAATTGTATTAAAAATGCAAGTGTTGCATATTCTGCAGGCACTTAGCACCAGAGTACTACATGCATGGAATAGTGGATGAGAAGACAGATGTGTTTGCATTTGGAGTCTTTCTTCTGGAGATAATTTCTGGCAGGAAACCAGTTGATGGGTCTCACCAAAGCATACACAGCTGGGTAAAGAAACGTCACACTCTTTGAAATTTGTAATTTAAACCAGTTTATTAAAGTTGCTCTTGTCCACTAGTGAATCCTTTGGTGTGTATTTTGTTTTATGAATTCAGGTGACTTCCTACTAGTAAAAGGGGAGCTAAAATTAATCAAATCAGATGAAGTAGTTGCCCTTTTTTTTAATGTTTCTTCATGGCATATTACGCAGGCTAAACCAATATTAAATGATGGAGAGATTGAAAAGCTAGTAGATCCAAGACTTAGAGGGGTCTATGATGTTACCCAATTGAAAAGACTTGCCTTTGCTGCCTCACTTTGCATCCGTGCCTCTTCAACGTGGCGCCCTACCATGAGCGAGGTAGCTTTTTCCATGCTTTTCTATGATTACATATTACAAGATAGCTATATATTCTTAGATGGATGGAGCATTTTGAACCATAGATTCAGTAGACCAGAACCTAGAAGGCTAACACTTTTGTGATGAGCTCGTGAAGGTCTTGAGTTTGAGTCCTAATCGTAGCATGTAAAACCAAAATGAAAATTCAAGTTTTACTTGGTACCTTCCACTGTAAATGCATGCAACAACCTCCCAAAACAGAAAGCAAAACTATAAATCTTTGCCTGGTACAATTGCTCTTGGTACCCATCCTGTAGGGTGCTGATGATATGGTTTTTATTCATACACCTACCTTTTTAAATGTCTCTAGGAAAAAAAAAAACAGAAATTTCTCGGACAGATACACAGGAATTCACAAGGTGGTCCATCATGACTTCCTTATTAATTCAACAAGGCTCAAATGTGATGCTGCTTCTCCCTCTGGCATGTCATAAATCTTACAGGCTATTATATTTTTTTGGGAGAGACACTTGTTGATAAGGATCATCACGTAGGGTTCATGTCATTGATTCCATAGTTTGACTGGCTGAGAACCTAATTCCAATAACCTAAACACACAAAAATTTTCTATTAGAATTAATTAGTACATGAAAATGGGAGTGTATTCTAACCAGGGTTTTTTTTTAAAAAAGAATTTGTGATCGTTTTGACTCTGATGGGTTTGATTGAATATCCTTCTCACCAGTTAATTCTCAACTTAGATTTGGTCTGTTTTCGGTAGTGGTGCATTTGGGTTATCTCTTGTGATTCCAATTAGACAGAGGATGTTCTGTCTTACCTAACCTAAATCTTTAAGCTTAAAACCGGGCTAAAATATAGAGGAGCCCCATGTGATTAGGATTTGAAGAAATGTGATTATCATAATCATAGTGCATGCGGGTCCTTCTAGGAGATGTTGATTTGATTATGGTTTTGGAATTGGACAAATATGTTCTCTGGCATTCAAATAAATTGCAGTAGAAAAGTATTTCTTCTGATGGAACAGTATAGGTGTCTTGTTCCACATATTTCTACATCAATGTTTTTATAAATCCAGCTTTTTGCTGGACTAATCAGGGTTAGTTCAATGCATATAGCTAAATTAAAATCCTTAAGAAATCATTTAAGATATTGAAGTTGTGGGGCCTGCTTTTATGCAGCAAATCATTTGTACTGCATATTGCCTTGGTGCCCCCTTAATCTTGCATAAATAATAGATAAAGTGTTTCAGTAATTAAAATATTTGTTGGTTATGGACCGAGTTTGTTGATGTAGTATTATGAGCAAGAATGGAAGATTTAATTGCAAGTGATGCATGTTTCTCAAATTTGGGGCATCCTTGGGGAATAGGATTACATCCATTTTAAAGTTTAAAAAGGACATGATATCTTAACACCAAATGTTAGTTGAGAATTTTAGAAGCCATCTTATTTTTTAGAAGCCATCTTATAGAGTCTTGTCTGGTGTACCAAATGATGAACTCTAGATGTTAATAATCTCAATTTAATCAAATTTCACAGGTATTGGAAGTAATGCTGGATGGAGAAACAGATAATGAAAGGTGGAAGATGCCCAAGGAAGAAGAGCAAGAAGAATTCTGGGGATTTGAAGATTTAGAATATGACTGTGACAGTTCCTTCTCAATTTCTCCGGAAGATTCAATTTCCATAAGAAGTTCCTTGACAGCGGTGCATTAAGGAAATCCTACCCACCTTGCCCTACCATTTTGGTCCAATGTAAAATACTAAAATGTTACATTTAGTTTAGCAGTGTATATAAATCAAGGCTTTATAAACACAAATGCTTTCCCATCAACAGTAATATAAGAAATTTTGCAGCTAAAAGTCTCTTTAAGGGATCTTATATTCCTCTCTCTTTCTTTTCTTTCTTTTTTTTTTTTTTTCCTTTTTCGCTTCTATGCTGGTTATGATTTAGGAAATTCCAACAGGAAAATGCCCGGGAAAACTGCAGACATTGAGAAAACGTCAAATGAATGGAGATTAAAGTTGGTTTAATGCTTTGACCATTCACCTACCAATATTTAGACTAAGGAAGAGATCATTTAGTGGTCCAATAATTCACTAGAAAATGATGAAGTCTGTATTTAACAAAGTATAATTACTATCACTAAAAATGATATTTCTTTCATCATAATAGCATCCTTTGGCTAAAGATGATTAGTAAGTTAGATTATCAGCTAACAGAGAGTGAATATCATCACCCTGCGGAATGGAAAGTATGAAACTTTCAAACAACATCTGCAATTAATACTTCCTCTACATTCTGTTGCATTCAGTACAAGTACAGAATTTCTTTGAGTTGTGGTTCGCTGGATATAGGTGAATGCACAGTATAATCACTAGGGCCACATAGTACATAGTATATACTATACACGCCAAAAAGAAAACCAATTTCTCCTCATACGACAATGAAAGGCTTTCAAGTATTCAATCACATTGAGGTGATGATGAGATGCAGATTGAGCTATATCCAAAAAGTATATGCCAAATTAATCTATTTATCTGAAACAAGAGAGGACCCTGTAGATTTTTTTTTTTTAAAAGTACAGGTTAATTAAAAGAAACTTGCAGCTCTGCTTTGAGCCATCAGTCCAATGTAACATGTCAATTGGGGTGAGTCTTAGAAACAACAAGTTGCCGATTCATCACTGTCATGCCAGTAGACCTGTTCTGCGCCAATTGTGAGGGTTCTTTTGGTGGATCCCATGCCAGCTGACCATATGAGCTTCTTGTAATGATTTATGAATCACATATATATTTGTTGATGGTGAACATTATTGACACTGTCTTCCTGCATGCATGGCCTATTTGTTTGTTAATAATCATATAGAGAAAAAGTTCTTTTTTTTTTTTTGTATTACTCCATGTCCGCATATTTAAGACATGTTATAATCATCCCCTCTAGAATCCAATGACCTTTCCTGTTATAAACTCTACAGATAATAATGCTAGTTTCCTTATTTTCTATTGCAAATTTATTTGACTGTGTTGTGTGCAGACTGCAGAAAGACAGTGTGCAAATGGCAAGTGGGTGAGTTCACAACTGGCAGTGTTTCCTGGATATGACAAGACCATTTCAACTAACTAGAAAGCTAGATGTTATGACTTAATGAGAAGGGAAGGGCAAGTACTAACTGCAACAGTCAATGCTTTCTTAGAAACTCTTAATTAAAAAGGAAGACAATGCTTAGCCTTTAATTTTCTGTCGACAATGATTTTCTTTTACTAAATCCCAACAACAGGTGTTTTGGTCTGAATCTTATAGCTTTGCAATAATACTTCACACACAAACATATGCAAGCAAAGCAAAATAAATAATAATAATACAGCAGGTGATGAAACAGGTAGACTTGTCACTCTAATCATATACTATATGGTGGGTCGGCAAAAAATTTATGCCCCAAATAAGACTAGAATGAGACACATCAAATGTGTTAGTTGAACGCTGCCCTTCTCCACAGGAAATGTTGCAAAGTGTTTGCAATTTTGTAAATGTTGTCTTATGGGTTTGAAGGCATCTTATCTTAGCCTTCCTTTTTTAAAATGTTCTGCTTCAAGAATTGATTAGTTGGGTTAGAAGTTGTTTAACTTAAAAGGACTTTGGGGGGTCTGGTAGTGCAACGACAACAATGAAAGGTGAGGCATGCCGTTTTAGATAGGGGGGAATTGGAGGTTGATATAAAAAGAAGAAAAAGGTAAACGCACAATAGAGTATAGTCACAATTGATTGGTGTAGTAGTGAATAGAAAAAAAAGGAAAACAAAAATGCTCGATAGATTGAAGGATTTGGTGGGTCGGTATGGGATTCCAACATGTGGAGGAGTTGGAGAAATGGAAGAGGCAATCGGCCGGTTGTAATGGAATTTAAAACGTAACAGAAGTAGGTGCCTAGGTGGGTACATTATTAAATTAAGCTACGATTAATTTTTTTTAAAAAAAATTAAGAAATATTATCAATTGAAGTAAAAATTAAAGTGAAATTAGGACAAAAAGGTTTTCCGCTGCCGGGAATCGAACCCGGGTCTCCTGGGTGAAAGCCAGACATCCTAACCGCTGGACGACAACGGAATTCTTGATGTTGTGTCAATCTAAACTGAACATAATTTATTTATTTAAATCAATTGAAAATGAGTTGTCTTGTCGAGCTAGATCGATATTTGGGCCAGAGCCACAGAACGTTTGTTATCCATGGCCTAAGATTGAGCTCCTCGTTTGTGAGGTGTGGAATCCAAACTCAAGAGGACATGCATTGGGCTGCCTAACAAATGTGCTTGGATCCAAAAAAAAGAATCTAATTTCATCAAATACATAATAATATTTATCTATTTATGATTTTTTTTAGTACATATTTTTTTTCTCTCTTGTGTTATTCGGCTTACCCATAAAAAAATACTAGTTCACTACCCGTGGATTCCACGGGCTTGGTTAGTATTTTTTAAAAAAAATATATTTTCTTTATAAATTTTTAATTTTTTATATTATTGTATGGTTTAAATTTTTTTTAACAGTATGCGCATTAAACTTGCTGCTCAACCTATCTGAAAGAAAAAAGGAATTGAAACTAATGGCCATATAAAATATTAAGTGAGGTCCTCTTTTTCCAATTGTCGCTACTGGCCGTATAAAATATTAAGTGGTATATTTTTTAAAATTTTGAACTTAGAAATCTAATACTAAAATATAAAATATAAAATATTAAGTGCTAATATTATGTAAAAAAAAATGAATAGAAATCTAGGAAATAAAATTCCTAAAACTAATACTACCCGTGGATTACAAGGACATGGTTAGTTTTTTAAAAGTATACACATAAAACTTATTTAGGAAAAAACTTGGTTAGTATAAATTTTTAATATTTTTCAATAACATTTTTAATAAGTACACTATTTTTAATAAAACATATTGTTTTTTAAATTTGTATCCCGTTTCTTAAAAAAGAAATTATTCATTCTTTAAGCCAATATTTCAAAAAATTTTCTCCACAAACACAACAACCGAATAATTTTTTGTATTCACTTTTAGTGGGTAACAATTTTTTGCTACTAATTTTCTATATTAATTTATGCTATAAAATAATTTTTTTGTTTTTTTAATATAAATAGATTATAGTTTTGAGAAACACTTTATTTTTAAAAATTTTTTATTCTTGTTGATTCTCTTTTTTTTTAGGGTTTTTACTCTGCTACATCTTTCTTCGTGCGCGGCCACCAATAATGACTCCTCAAATCCTCAACATGATGTAGTGATTCATTTCTGTAACTACTTCATTTGTTGGCGCCATGATGTACCTATTTAGAAATTGAGAGAAGAATTAATAATTTAATTTACGAAAAAAATAATTAATTTTTAATAACACCAAAAAAAACTTACAATGGTATTGTCTGGTAAAGAGATATTAGTGATTGAAAAGTATTCCCATTTATAATTGATGTTGTAGGATGTTATTTTTAATTGGAAAACAACTTCTTGACCAATGAGCATCTGAATTTCAAATGGAATTTCAATATTGTCTCCACTATTACGTTCTAGTAGCTCGAATGCAGATATGTTTATAAGTTTTTCCACTTCTTTGTCAAATAAAGTTAAGGAAACTTGTCCAAAACTGTCTTCAACAATAATCTCAACTTTATATCTGCAGAGAATAAAGAATAGAATATTTAAATACTTTAGGTTAATGA